>OX457034.1:5187763-5445263 GCA_949752745.1 Protula sp. h YS-2021
ATTCAGTAATATGTATATGTTACAGGAAATTCGTTTAATCAGCGAATACGCGTATAGCCCCGGAAATTTACAGGGAATTTATGTGTTCGCTGACCGCCAAGGGAATACGCGTATTCCTTAAAAGTGGCAGTGAAACCCGCGAACTCCCTGAAATGAAGGCCCTGGAAATACTCGAACTCGCTAAAACAACAATTTGTTTGCTATAAATATAAAACAAGTGAGTATTTTAGCAATGAAATCAAATTTAACCGAAACGCCATTTTCTAATTTTGTCAATGAATATTAACTTCTTTCTCATGGGCTTAAGAAGCTCGAATTTTTTAACTGAAAACCGACTGGGAATAATTCAGATGCTGGGATACGGCAAAAATAGTAAAGGAGATAAACTAAATGGGGAAAAATGATAAAACGGAAAAAATTGTAAAATAATTTTTATGTTCTCAGGTGTTAAATCGAACTCCTTGATATGCTACCTTATATACTCGAGGTCAAAGGAAGTCCAATCCTGTACAGTACGGGAGGACTGGAATCCCCCCCCCCCCCCCCCGACATACATTACATTGATCTGCTCAGGTACCCAAGAGTCAGGTGTGTCACTCATTACCGTGAAGATTAAATATGTTTATGACTTTTTCACTGTGTTAAATTTATTTTACGGATTTTGTTCGTTTTTATCACTTTGCCATTTTCTCCGTTCACGGTTATTCCCATTACCATTTTCCTACACCCGAAATCTAAACTATATAGATCAAACTGTAGAAGTGTTTTGAATGTTTAGCAACGTGCATTTTCATATACGGTGGCTGACACGTTGGTAAAAGTTTGGTTGAGTCTGTCAGGCAGGGCAATAGTCAAGTCATACTAAAATTTTTCAAGTCGTACAAAAAATATATATAGATAAGCAACACCCCCACCCCAAGCCAAAAAAAAAAAAAAAAACGCACTGTGACATTCCAGCCACAGAGCAAACACCCACCCTGAGTATGTAATCCCGGGATAATTCGATAAAAATTAAATGGTTACCACCGCAGCCGCCCCCCCCCCCACCCAAAAAAAAAAAAAAAAAATCAAGCATGGGAGCATTTCCGGAGTAAACTCCTGCGTAGGTAATTAAAACATTACAAGCACAGCGTTCCGCTTCGGCGTTTTGTAGTACAAAAGATCCGGTAATTAACAGTTATAAACTTAGTTATACTATTTATCTATAAAAAATCACTAAAATATTATTCATGGGGTGATAGAACTTGATAATTATTTTTTTAAAGATTTTTTTACAATGCCTTTCTCATAATTACACGATAAAAAGTATTTTTAAACCAGCTCGAAATCCTGTCCATTGCACCTAAGTCAGCGATGATCAACTCGCGTGTGTGTGTGTGTGTTGTGGGGGGGGGGGGGGGGGGGGGCAGATGACCGGGTTCCAAAAAAGGGGACAAATGACCGGTGTTGGTGCAGAAAAACAGCTTTAGCAAAAAAAAAGAAAAGAAAAGCAGCCCTGCTCATCCGCACACGCAAGAGGTAAGCAAAAAAAAAAGTGGAGGGGGGGGGGGGGGGAGGACAGCCGTCACAAGAAAACAACCCTCTTTGAAGTTAATGGTCATGTTAACATAAGGTTTACCTTAGTATTTACTCTTGTTTTTTTGTTGCTTTTTGTTTGTTTATTTGTTTTTTCTTTGTTTTTTTTTTCTAAATTTAGTTAGGCTCAGTCATACTATTGCATCTTTTATTATCACGCTAGGAAAAATAAATTATCCTCGCTTTCAGCTTTTACATTAGTTTTTTTTCTCTCGTATAAGAAAATAGTCACCGCCTTTTCCACTAATTTCATATGCGAACTTAAATATAAAACTGAATGTTTCGTTTTTGCAATCTACGGAGATTTTTAATTGATAAAAATCCGTGTTATAATCTGGTTTAATTAAATATATCTAACTGAATGTTTATTTGCCTGTTCTGAAATTTACTCCCGACTTTAACAGATTGTAAACTGAACGTTTTTGCAAAAAGGCGATTAATTGAAATCTTTTAACTGCTAAAATCAGTGCGATAATCCGAGTAGAGGATTAATGCTGTGATCAGGATGGAGGATTAATATATGGTGAGACAAAATTTGACATAAAAAGGTTTTCTCAGCTTTTGATTCTGTCCAACTGTCCAAGAGTTTTCCGTATTTCGGGAGAAAGGAAAACATGAGAGAACCTCGATTTACTTACATAACGTCATTACCGAAATTTACTTCCGGCGTTTGGTAAACACATAAATATGCGTCCATTAAATCATTTAATATGTACATGGATCTTGTGGATCGTAAGATCGTAACATAGCAGGAAGTTCATGAATATTATCAAAAATATTTTGTCATTTTTATGTTTTCGCCCGGGTAGTGTCTACCCTTTTTACGGGCTTTTGGTGGTATCCACCGTTTAATCTGGGTAGTGTCTACCTTCTTCGGATCCAATTAAAGCAATACTTTGCGGGTAGTGTCTACTCCTTTGGGATCCATTTTACGACAGTTTTTGGTGTGTTTCGGTGGTGTCCACCGGTTTTCATTCGGTAGTGTCTCTCGGGTTATATTGAGGTTTCTCCATCTACATTGTTAACATGGGATCGGACAAATCTCATGAAAGACACAGATCCTCGGATTCTGGACACAGATCGCACAAGTCTAAATCCAGCAAACACAAATCATCTCACCGTTCCAATTCTCATAAAGGGTCACGACATCGCTCGTCCTCTTCTCACAGAGAAGCTACGGCCTCAAAGTCTCACCGCTCACTTTCGATTTCAAAGGGGAATAGCAAGGAGCTTTCTCCTGTAAGCAAACCCAAAGGGGCTAGCACATCAAGGGCGGTGGAAAATTCGGCGGTTACATCTGTGTCGCAGAAAGAGTGAGCTCATTCATCAACGAGCTCTCACATTGACGCCGAAACAGTAGTCCCTAAAACACAAAAACGGAGTCTTTCTGTCTACTATTCAGATAATACAACTAAGCGCTCATCTCCTACAGGTGATAATCAGTCAACTTGTCCTTATGGGGAAGGTTCATGGAATTCAAGCAAAGAAAATGAACTAAGGGAGTTAAGGGAAAAATTAAAAGAAAAGGGCAGAGCTATGAGTACAGTCTATACTTTCCCCGGGTCCGAAATAAGTAGCTTAATGAAGCACACTGAAGATGGTTCTATCTCGCAAATGACTCCCTCGGATGTCAACAATAACCTAATTGATGACGAAAAAGCTTCAAAGCAAGCTAAAGAGCCTAAAGGAGTTTTTTCAGACAGTGAGAAAATAATGTTTGAAGATGTTGCTAGTGAGCAGGAAGGGCCCCCAGTGGGAGCCACTTCACTCAAGTTGATTAATGAATGGTAGGGCAAAGACATCGATTCTGATTTTATCAAATCATTACGGGAAATATATTTAGAACCGGAAAATACAGAACACCTCTCGACCAAAATCATGAACGCTGAAATCTTCCGTACTTTGCACGAAGCGATTTTGTTCTAAGCTGTGCAACATAACATTTTATGTGCTTCGGTTGCTAACTTCAAGCTTATTGACGTCTTGGTTCAGAATCAACTCCCTTATGAGGTGGCTAAGGTTCTAGCTCAGCACAGCTCGGCAGCAACTAAGTTGCTTGCAAAGGCAAGCTCTGATCTCTCGGTTGCTAGGAAAATGCTGTTAAAGAATCACCTTCACCCCAAGTTTGGGCCGTTGTGTTCGCAGAAATGCTACACGAAGAATCTTTTTGGGGATGACTTTAATAAAGCTTTTAAAGAAGCAGACGAAATGTCGAAGATGGTGAGATTGATTCCGAGGGCATCATCATCAAACAAAAGTGACCGGGGCAATTTCTACGGTCAAAGATTCAATCCCATGAACCCTCAACGAAGACAAAACAACCGTTTTTAAAGCCTCAACGTCGAGAACAGAATCAGTATCAACAGAAGAACCCCAAGAGAAACCCGAAGATGAAGCAGCACCACGCTTCCAAAATGTAGACAGATCTACAGAAGATAGCCACAGGTCAAAATTTCCTCTATTTTTGTCGAGTTAGATAAAATTTTTCAGGAAAACGAGCGACGTGTAGCCTCTTTTCAAGGTGGCAGATTAAAGCATTTCCAAATGTTTTGGAATTCCATTACTTATGATAAATGGATTTGAAATCTGTAAAAGGGCTTGAAATTCCTTTTGATGGATGTGTGCCAAAAAATTTCCACACCAAATAATTTTCAATAAGGACGAGCGGGAAAAATATCAACAGAAATTCAAAAAAATGCTCACTAAAAAAGTTATTGTTCCTGTTGAAAATGACCAAAACCAGGATGAATTTATTTCCCCTATTTTCTGTAGACCCAAATAATCGGGAGGTGTGCGAATTATTCTAAATTTAAAAGAGTTCAACAAAGGGGTAGAAAAGAAACATTTTCAAATGCACACACTGAATTCAGCAATCCAGCTTATGCAGAAAGACGCCTTTATGACAAGCATTGATTTTAAGGATGCTTGTTACTCAATTCCCATTAATGAAACTGATCAAAAATATTTGCGTTTCGTCTGGGATGGTGTTAAATATCAATATTTGTGCTTGCCGAATGGGTTGTCTAATTGGCCAAATGATTAATCGAAGCTAACTAAGGTGTTGCTCAGGCATTGAGGAAAAGAGGCTACACTTTAACTAACTACATCGACGACAATTTCTCCATCGAGGTTACAATGAAGAAATGTTTTGAAAATATAATTGAAACAGCAAAAACAAGCTTTAAAGCAGGCTTTGTTATTAACTGGGAAAAGTCAGTGCTGATTCCAACGCAAATAATAGTTTATCTTGGCTTTATTTTGAACACAAGGGAAATGACTGTAAAGCTCACGAATGAAAAAATTATAAAGCTAAAATCCTTGATTGAGGATGTTTTGCAATCTAGCACAATTTGTCTTGAAAAACTGGCAAAGCTTGTAGGGAAATTAGAGGCCACTTTTCCAGGAGTTACTTTTGGGAAGTTGTACTACAGACAGTTGGATATAGACAAAAACAAAGACTTGAAAAAGCATCATGGAAATTTTAAGAAATCAATTGTTCTATCCAATAAGGCTGTAACAGACTTAAACTCATGGCTTGAAAATCTAAACTTGAAATTTGTTAAAGTTAAAGAGAAAATACCCAATTTTCAAATAACCTGTGATGCGTCAAAACATGGTTGGGGCAGTTGGTCCCAAACCTTTGCTACCAAAGGTCAATGGACACACCAGGAGAGATCAATGCATATAAATCAAAAAGAATTATGTGCAGTGTTGCTCACGCTTCAAAGTATTTGTAAAAACGTTGAAAATAAGATCATAAAGATCTCCTCGGACAATTCTGTCACAGTATCATACATAAATGACATGGGGAAAAATGCAATCTTGTTTCAATATTACGAGAAGGATTTGGAGTGGGGCTAAGGAGCGCAATTGTTGGTTGGTAGCAACGCATATTCCAGGGAAAATGAACGAGAAAGCTGACAAGCTTAGTAGGTCCCTTACTGTAAATACAAAATGGACATGAAACCAAAAGGTTTTTGGAAAAATATGTGCTTGTTATCCTTGGTTGCGAGTCGATTTATTTGCATCAAGGATGAATTACAAATTTGAAACCTACGCATCTTGGTTTCCCGATCCAAAAGCGGCTTTCTGTGATGCTTTTTCATTTATCTGGAAAGGACTGGGAGGAAAAAGTTAATGAGGAAAAATCAAAAATTGTCATAGTCGCACCTGATTAGCCCACTAGCTTCTGGTATTCCAGATTGTTACAAATGGTGACTGACAAACCGTATTATGATCCAGGGAGCAAGTTCCTGCTGACAAATCCGATGGGACAAGGGCAACCAATCAAACGCGGCCTAATAGTTTGCTGTATAGAAGCATTGCAGGACGGGACTTTTCTTCAGGAGTAACAGATATGATTTATGATTCCTGGAGGCCTAGTACTAAAAAGCAGTAAATAGCGTACTTAAGTAAATAGGAAAAATTTTGCAGCAGAAAAGGTGACAATCCTTTTGATTCAGCTGTGGGTGTTGTATTCGAATTTTTATTCGAACTTTTCACTTCGGGATTAGGATAAAGTGCACTTTATACGGCGAGGAGTGCTTTAAGTTCCGTTGTTCACTCTCAAAGTGGTCCAATAGGTGAACATCCCATGGTCAAGAAATTCATGAGAGGGGTTTTTAATGTTAAGCCTACGCTTCCCAGATACACTGACACATGGGACACTACTCCAGTCTTGTATAAACTGGAAAGCTATCACCCTGCTGACACTTTAACTCTTAAGGTATTGACATTAAAACTGGTGTTATTGCTTGCCCTTGTATCCTTTCAAAGGGCTCAGTCCTTACAAAAGCTGAAAATTCAGGAAATAAATGTTTCGAATGATGGGCTCCAGATTCAGTGGTCTAGCCTTCTGAAGCAGTCAAGACCGGGATATCATCTTGAGCCTTTGATTTTACGCGAATTTAGTGAGAATAAGAAGTTATGCGTTGCTTCGTATCTTAAGCACTATTTAAGTAGAACGAAATATTTAAGAAGTTTATCGAGTCAGTTCTTTATTTCGCACAAATAGCCACATATGCCAGTCTCTAAGGAAGAAACTGTTTCCAGGTGACTAAGAACGGTTATGTGTATGTGTGGGGTTGATGTTGGACAGTTTAAACCACATAGTGTTCGAATGGCGAGTACTAGTAAAGTAGTAAAATTTGCACCGATTTAGATTGCACCTAGATTACCATATAGACATTGATAAAATTTTCTCTATAATGTTTGAATGCATTTGTTACTTGCGCATTTTATTGTGCTTTGGAATAGTTAAGATTAGTATTGTTCGGTTGGCATGGCAGAAGCTTGCCCAAAAAAAATTTTGAAAGAAAAAATTAGTTTGATTTCTTTCATATACGCCAACATTTTGGTTTGAAGTCTCATGTTTTCCTTTCTCCCGAAATACGGAAAACTCTTGGGCAGAATTTAAAAATTAAACGAATATTTACCTATATGAGGTTTGATTAGAATTCTGTCCTTGAGTTTTCCTGAGGAAGAAAGGGAAACTTGCCCATCCAACCCATACCCCAGTATATGTTGACATACAGTTATCTGTGAATATAGAACTATATTCTAAACGTCGCTCAAAATGTTGTTGGTAGGTTAAAATGCCGTTATGTAAGTAAATCGAGGTTCTCTCAAGTATTATGGCGCTGCTACTCCTGTAGCAGAGTACACAAAGGGATTATATTAACTACGCAAAGCCTGGCATCTTGCGGCATTTCAGACACTGAGTGGACTTTCTTTGATGTTGAGTAAGCATACAAGTTTCTTTGATAAAAATTGAGCCTGAAATATAGTTGCTATATGATTAGATGATTTGCCATTTTTCCGTTTACCGTTATTTCCGTTACCATTTTTTCCGTACCCCGTTTTACACAGCAGCGAATTGTTACCTAGCCGGTACCCGTTTCAAAATCGTGAAATAAAAACAGCCAAAAAGTAAACAATTAACCCTTGAGGAAAACTATAGGAAAAGGCTGTTTATTTGCAAGCTTATTTGTTTGCTCACAATACCTGTATTCTTCTGAGAAAATGTTTCACCCTGGAGTTTCAGTGCGGTTCAGTAGACGTCGTTGTTACTTCACGCATGATATTCACAGAGTTTTACCGCAACTTCAAAATGTTTGCGTCCCACGGACGCCACGCTTTCATATTTTTGCGTCCCCCAATTTGCATCCTGATTCGTTTGTGTTTGAATAAGCACAAAGGGTGTGTGTTTGGGCGGGAGGAGGGGTTGTAAGAAGTAACCCGTACAGTTGCAGTTTATACTATCTTTTATTACCAAACCAAGAAAATTCTAAAAGCAATGAATTCTCATCTAACCAGTCCTGCTTTTCATATTGTTAAACAATCTGGCTGCGTCGGGAAAATCAAGTTATTGTATGGCTGGTCCTTTCAGTTTAATGAACATTAAACGGCCCAACCGCTCAGGGTTTAGTCTGTTTCTGTTTTTTGTTGCGTTTTCAACCATAAAATCTTCTTTCACATGGAACAGACGAAACCGGTATAACCAGGGCCAGTTTACACAGCAACGCAAAATCGGGAAACTGAAGATGGAATCGTTAATGAGCATTTTTGCAAAAGGGGGTCTTGAAATTAGCCGGAGCCCTGTGGCCCGAAGCCCCACGATTTTATTCGGAAAGGCCGCCTGTGTTTATAGTCAATATAAACGATTTTCACAGAATGGGAAATGAGGGCGTGAAAAGAGTCAAAATATAATAAAAACAATAAAAACACTAACTGAAGACTTTGTATTACCGGTATGTGTGCGAATAGTTAAGAGAAATAAATTATATTTACGGGAATATCGTCACTTTTCTAATATATAGCCTTTATCTATCCGGACCCAAGGATTTTCGGCCGGGCTACAAGAAATTTGGTAAAAATGGTTCAATTTCAAGCCCTGCAAAAGCCTCACAAGTCAGCGTGTTTTTATAGGATCGTACAAAGTGCTTAAACTGTAGATTAGACGTATCACTACAGGGGGCTGAATGTATGTGCGTATGTTAAACTTTTTCTTTAAAATGGTACTCCTGCTACAGCTTTACTCCAATCGTTTCGATATTACACAGGAATGTTTTCTAGGTGGTCCCCCACCTGGCTATTACTTTTTTTGACGACTGACAAAAAGTGACAGAATTGCGGGATTTTTGTGCCCGTTTTGACCCATTTTTAAAATGATACTCCTACAGTTTTACACCAATCGCAAGGATGTTCCCCAGGTGTTCGCCTACCAGGCTATTATTGTTTTTCGCGGTTCGCCAAAACTGCCTTTGAAATTTGGCAAAAACTGGAATAAATGGTAGTAAATAATTGAATTGTCAAACCATTCATTTCTCTGTCTTTTTCAAATAGTTATAAAATTTTAATCGAAAGTCTTTTAGGTGCTTCTCTACCTGGACTTTGCTTTTTTCGCAAGTGACAGAAAATGCCGAGAATTTTTAAAATTTTGTAAAATTGTGTAACAGTGAATCGTCAAAACCCAACCTCTCCAACATTCCTTTTCGGGTAGCTTCCATATTCGAATTAAATGCATTTTACATGCTTCATTTTTTGGCCTAACATATTCGTTTCAGAGTTTTTCTCTCTTTCCTTGTTTGGTAACTCGGCTGGGTCATGTTCTTGATCATGCTTGTTTTTTCAGGAATAATGCACCTGTGAGGAAAGATTTTTTATGTATCCCCTGGGACTCAACCCCAAAATTTTTTGCGTCCCGGGCCAATTTTTTTTGCGACATTGACACGCAATCCGCGTCCCGTAAACCCCTGTTTTCCGTATCACACAAATTCACCGAAGCATCCAGGAGATTCGCGTGGTGAAGCACTATGAATTTCAGGGAATACACGTATGTATCCCTTGTAAATTTTAGGGAATGTATTCCCTGACAATCACAGCGAATACGTGAATTTCCTTGAAATGCGTGTATTCCATGGTTACGTGAATTCCCTGTAACGTATACAACAGGATTTCTCAAATATCGAAAAGTAACAGGTGTGCCCTATCATGGGAGGGGAGGGCACATGCTAGGACACTAATTTAAAACGGCACCGGGTCGAGGAATGGCTTGCACTGACTGGATCTCCAGTGTAACGGTGTAACTTGCCTCTGTGCCTCTATTCCCCGATTAACGATAGACTAATGTAGTTTCTCACCTGGACCAACTGCCCCCTGTCTTAACAGTAAAGATGTCCGATGTGATATGTAAGCCAATTTTAATCTAAACCTAGGGACAAAAAGATGTGTTCAGTCAGAATATTTTGGTTTATTACTAAGAAATTTTCATAAGTTCCACTTGTTTTGTTACAAGAACATAAAACAGTGTTTTTCCAGTTATTACAGCAGAAATGACCAAATAAAGTTACCTTTTGAAAAAAATTATTCAGGTTAACGATTTTTTGAAACCGATTAAAAGCTAAACTCGGTTGCGCAGTGTTATCGTTCCAAATGAGTTATCATATAACTCAGCGCTGAGGTATCAATTCATTCCACGCTCACTGAGTAAGTAAATCATTCCGAGCGAACTGAGTTATCAAATCACTCCGCGTTAACTGAGTTATCAAATCACTCCGCGGTAACTGAGTTGTGAAATCACTAAGCGCTCACTGAGTTATCAATTCACTCCAAGCTAACTGAGTTATCAAATCATTTTGCGCTAAAAGAGTTATCAAATTACCCCCCCCCCCACTGGGTTTTCAAATCACTAAGCGCAAAATGATAACTTTTTACTTCTTGCAAAAGGTCTCTATTATGTTAGCTTTCCATTCCATATATGGACAGTTAGTGCCTGTTAAATCGATTCCCCCTTCTGCGTTAGGTTTAAAAAATTCCCAGCAAACGTGAACGCTTTTTCTGAGGGGTTCCCTTATTTATTCACTTCTGCTGTAATAACAGAACACTGTTGGAGGACTACCTTCATGTTTATGTACAGTTCTATATCTACAACTTCTGTTCCCTTAATAAAAGGTATGAAACTTTTAATAACGTTTCCTTTGTTAACCAAAAGATTACCACTGTGGCTTGAGAAAATCGCAAGAATGCCCCATTGCTGTCTTGTCAGTGCATGTCGAAAGAGGCGAGTAATCGAAATTATGTCTCCCCGACCAAGAGGAGACATATAGTGTTTGTACGTTCTGTGTGTGTATGTGTGTACGTACGTGCGTGTGTGTGTGTGTATGTGTGTGTGTGTCTGTTGTGACCAAACGTGTGCAAGATATCTCGAGAACGAAAAGTCGGATCAACTTCAAACTTGATTTTTCATTCCTTGGATGGGTCGGACGGTTCTATCAACTGTTGACACATGCTACATCATAATGGATGACGTCATTGCGATTGACGTCATTGCGTAAAAATCTCGTGTGCGAAATTTCTCGGCCGCTAAACATCGGAGAAAGAGCAAACTTGGAATTGTTGCTGGGCAGGTCCGAAAGCGACTATCAAATTTATAGAATAACGAGTGAGTGCGGCGCAAGATATCTCGAGAACGTAATGTCGGATCGACTTCAAACTTGATCTGTTCATTTCTTGGGTAAGTCGGACGGTTGAATAAACTTTTGACGCACGTTACCTTCTTAGGGAAGGCGTGTGACGTCATTACGTAAAAATTTTGTGTGCGAATTTTCTGTGCAGCTGAACATTGGAGAAAGTTCAACCTTGGTGGGATTGTTGCTTGGTAGGTTCGAAAGCGGCTTTCAAATTTTGTCGCGAATGTAACGATTGAGTGGCGTATGACTTCATCACGTAAAACATGTATATATTTTGAACACGATCTTGTGTGCAAGATATATCGAGAAGGAAATGTCGGATCGACTTCAAACTTGACCTTTCCATTTCCTTGGATAGGTCGGACGGTTCTATCAACTTTGATGCACGTTACATTATTAGGAAAGGCGTATGACGTCATTACGTAAAAATCGTATATGTGAAATTTATTGGCCGCTAAACATCGGAGAAAGTTCAAACTTGGTGCGATTGTCGCATGGTAGGTCCGAAAGATTCTGTCAAATTTATCGCGAGTACAAGGAGTGGGTGCGGCGTATGATGTCATCACGTAAAATATGCACCGAATTTTGATAAGGTCTGGTGTACAAAATATCTTGATAATGAAAAGTCGTATCGACTTCCAATTTTGTATGGGTATTCCTTGGGTCAGTCGGACGGTTCTGTCAACTTTTAAAGGGTGTAGAAATTAAGAACGGCGTATGACGTCATCACGTTGAAAACTTATATGTGTACATTTCTCAGCCGCTGAACATCGGATAAAGTTGAAACTTGGTGGGAATGGTGCTTGGTAGGTCCGAAAGATTATGTCAAATGTACCCGGGCGTCATTGTGTAAAAATGTCTCGATATCGGAAAATTGGATCGACTTTCCGCTTCACCCCAAATCTGTTCCACATACGGGAGTACGCACAAAATATGTTCGAAGACAAGCTATACCTTATGACTATAACTACACTTAGTGTACAAACCCTTACCGTACTGTTGGCTAAAACAGTCGTACCTGAATTAGATAGCGGGGGGGGGGGGGTGGTTGGGTTGGTTAAGGCTAGCAAAAAAAGCTGCTCCGGTAAACCTATATTTAACTGGCACATTCAAGATCCGGATAAAAAGACGTAAAGTAAAACCTGTTTGTAGTGACCAACTTCTAGTTTCAGATAACAAGACGCACTGTAAAACCTGCGTTCTTGACTGCCTTTCAGATCCGAATAAACAAAACACGTACAATAAAACTGCTGTGGTGTAATGGCCAACCTGTACTCTTATGTTTTGTGTACACGGGCCGTTGTAGTTTCTTTTTAGCTCTTCCTTTACTATTTATTAATTTTTCCCAACTTGTTCCTTCAAGAAGTGTGTCCAGATGCAGCCTTCATGTTGCTGAGCGAGACAATAAACAAAAACAAAACCTGAAAGACGGTAACTCCGGGAGGCACCCACCCGCTAAATCTTCACTTTCTGCAACCATTGTGATAATATAATGATACTGTAAAATATAGAAAATTTCTCAGATGGCAAAACATCTCAACTCTCCAGAAATATAGAAGATTCTTCCGCAGGCAAAACATCCCAACTCTCTTGAAATATAGGAAATTCTTCCATAGGCAAAACACCCAGCTCCCTAGAAATATCGGAGATTCCTGTGCATGCAAAACATTTTCAAGACAGTGACTAAGGCACTGTGTGGAAAATCTTTCATTATCACCCAAGGTAATAATGAAAGTACAAAAAATGAACATTTTTCTGTGGATATTTCACATGTAAAATTGCGCGTATCAGGTTGTTCTGTGTGAGACCTCACCAGTGCAACATACATGAAGCATAATTTGACCATGCATTATCACATGCAATTACAGTTCTGCTAACGCCTAATAATGTAGAATCTATGCCTCTTGCTTCCACTCTAAATAAATAAAGAGTTGTTGCTGAAAGAAAAGAACGAAAGCTGGTGATTTTTCTGGCAAATTGGCACTTTTCGTCAGAAGCTTTCGCACAACGGTGAGGCGACGCCAGGCAGTCTTCCGGTATAAAGTGTCATTTTCACCGAAAAACATGATCTATTTTTGCAATGAAAAATAGAACATAAATGTGAATGTAGCACAAGCTTCTGGAAAATCCAGAGAATATAAAATATGTATGTTAAAAAAAGCAAAATCGAAACGCCCACCTTAAACACTGCTCATATGTTAAATAATGTTGAACGTTAAATAACCTTACAGTAATTAATAATATTAACATACTTACCCGTGGTAATTTTCTTCTTTTCTACCTTCCAAGAAGGCTTTTCAAATAAAAAATATTCGACTTCACAACCACCAATGCAAGACTGAATTTACTAATCCCGCTGTTAGAGAACGACTGACCTCTGAGGAGATCTATCTGTTATGTATAGGCACAGAGCGGATGGGTATTTTAAAAAGTAGTTCTCATCTTTAATGAATACTATTTTCGCTGAATCCCCAGTAGGTCTGCAGAGAAAAAGGTGCTATACACAACAGACTGAACATCGTAGAGGTTGGCCGTTGAACAACAACGCACTAATCCATACGCCACTAGCAACGCGGTTCCCGGATGTGCAGCTTGGCTGTTATTCATGAAGCGTTGTATGGTGCTATATCGATTCAGCAAATACAAGTTACACTATACATTTGTAAATGAATACTGCATATTTTTCACCTTTTGGATAGCTGACTATTCCTGTGTACTAATCCGGCTACATAACGTGTTTTTAAGCTGTTAAATTATGCGTCTTAGACAAACAGTCCATATATGGAACAATTTAATCGGGCTAGTCTAGGCCAGTGACATTTTGCCACTGCGGAACTAAACGTAGTTCGTAACACCACAGACCTTTACTTATGTCCCAGGGTGGGGGGGGGGGGGTGGGTCTCTCACGTATCTACTGCTTACAATGCTTGTCAGCAACCACTGAATGCGGAGTGTTAATTTTGAGATAACGTAACACAATAGTTTCGTCACACAACAAACCTTTACTTGTCTCAAAGGTGGAAATCTAGGCAGTAACGTGTGGTACACTTTTTTATCTGATTGCCATATCACATCAAAACCTTTACCATTTTTCCTTTGGTGAATTTTAAAAAAGAAATTTTATGCTTAAATTAGGACAGACATGTAGAGAAACGCCGTGGCAAAAGCGGTATCCCGACATTTTACCGAACGACATTTTACCGAGCGTCCGTAATGTAAGGCTTCTCTACAACAATATACACTTTGTATCGTGGTGTATATTATATGACTGCTGCAATTCACAACCAGTCACCAGTGTGATAAGGAATTATGTACAACTTCAAACATGAAGAATTGCTATTTTGATACTTGTCACGCCTTGCCTGTTTTGCTACGATTGTATGCTGAAACAAGTGAAGAGCAGAACAGCCGTTAACATCTAGCACCTGTATCAACATCCAACATCTGTGGATTTTGTTGCATAGGTGAGATCGTATAGGCAAAACACGCAACGTGTACAGTCACAGCACTCAGTGTTACATTTGGCACCTGTATGGTTTCTTCACAGTGGCGAGCGTGTACAGGCGCAGCACAAAGTTATCACCAAGAATCCAGAATGAGGTGCTCTCCACGAGCACGGCATAGTATGTACCATAACCAAGCCGATCACACCCTGTATGCATCCACTGGTTGTCCACAGAGCGCGTTTGTACACGCTGTTTTTCTGTGTCACAGACGACCATGGCGCCAGTACTGGCACAGCCACACAGTGTGCCACCATACAGTTGTCTCGCGCTTCCCCCTTTCTTCTCACCGTACTCGCCTACCCGCATGCCGTCCATGCTGTTCTTGTACAGCTTATCGACACCAAGGGAATACACGAATAAGTGGCCTATGCATACTTGAAGGGAATCGCACAATGAATGATCGATTTCTAGTGTATGTTATTTGCATGTCTGACACGTATTGCCACGTCTCGCCTACACTGTAAAATACCCAAACCTTCTGTGACTCACATCCCAGTGCATAAAGTGTACCCTCGTGTATGCAAATTTCAGGAAAGCGTTTGTAGCACGTGCCATGCAGATGAGGTATAATACACACCACTGTCACCTGCTATGTCGGCTACTTCTGTCTGTTGTGTAGGGCCTGAACTACACTACTGTTTTTGGTTATTGCACAGTCTTCGCGAGCAGGAGTTCTGTCTGGAGCGTACCATCCTCTGCGTAAATCATCACTCGTGCTTCTTTCTTATATATTCGGCTAGGAGGCCACACTTCTTCTTTAATGACTACAAACTGGTGGTAGAAACGAGCTTGTTTTGTGAATGCGACCAAATTTTATTTTCTCTATGCATAATGCTTTTAGCACAAAAGGCCACACATCTTAGTAATTCGTTCATGAATGTGGAAAGTACCAATGATGCTGGTCTTTACCCCTGACTGAAGCTCGAGTAGCACAGATCCGAGTCCAGTTTCTTCCTATCCCATCTTTTCCAGGGCGTTGATAGAGTTTCCGATTCTGCCGGCATGTTCTTCAATGTTGACGATTCTTTGCTTGGCGCCTTTGATGTTCTTAAGGATCTCATTCTGTTTTTGTATGTCCTGGACGATGCGCTTAATTGCCTCCTCCACCTCTTCACATTTGTGACAGTTGTGGTCGCCTTGGAGAACACGCACGGTTTTTTCGCAATTCAGGCAGTTCAGCTCAATCAACTTGCTTTTGTGCTTGGTACAGAACAAAGCCTTGTCTATGATAATTTCTTGTTCTATATCGCCCAAGGCAATCCAGTGGTTAGATGCCATGAGTAAGAAGCCAGGAAAGTAATGTCTTTTATTTCAGCTGTCTTTGGTATACCAAGCTGATAATCTTATCTTATTGTATGTAACATGTTTTAGCGTGTGATTGGTTTTCTGTTCTTTGGTGTTTTTCTACATTAAAATGTAGTCCCAGGAGACTCCCACAGTCCGGGTAGAAGAGTAGTGATGGTCTAGGGTCACTCGGGACTAATCAAAATGTAAAACTACTTTTCCATTTTTCTCTTGTTTTTATCCGATGACACGTCAAATTATCAAAACTAGAACCTCATTTCGCTAGCGAAATGTTAAACAATTGACAAAAATACTTCCTTCAATGGGTTATTTCTTGAATAATATATTGCAAACAACACAGCTTGAATACGTCTTATAAGTTAGTAGTGTTTGGTTTTTTGTGACTTAAGATTTTATTGACTGATTAGGCATAAGCCTTGTTATCTTTTTACGCAGCGAGAGCTCGCACAAAGCTGAGCAAATGTCTGTTCTGTGCTGCGCGTTAAATGCTCCGCATTTACTTGCAAAAAATCACTCTTTTCACATGGCGTTTTAAACAAGAAAGCGAAATCGAAGGCAAAAATTAAAAGTATCATGCACACGTTCATGTCAAGTTCTATCTAAGTCCCAAGTTTTGTGGCCCTAAGGCCCGTAGTGCCAGTGGAGGAGATGACACAAGAAAAAAAGATACCAACGGCTGGTCGCGCAAATAAATTTAAGATTTCTCATTTGCTTTTTTTCACTGTTGTGACGAAATTTAAGGTATTTTTTCTGCATATTTGCATAGAATATAAACGGGAGGTTAACATTGTTTAGTTACATAGTTAGTATTTGCTGTTAAATTGAATTATAATTTTGATATGGAATGCTGTAAGACGCTCTTGCGATGCAGTTTCGCCTCATTTGTGTATGTAAATACGACATAGCATTGACGAATTTGCATCTAGCGATATGTGAACGTTTTTAGTCACTTAGCACTGTCCATTTAACATTTTACCATGGAGTGTTCTACTGAGATCTGTTTGATTTGACCTGTAGTTCGTTTTCGTTATCATTTTCCTGTAAAAAGGAAGAAGCGATGACTTATGCATTTAGAAACATGCAACTGTTTAAGGTTTTAGTTACGTAGCATGACTGTATGTGTGTGAATATTTCACTGCGAAATGTTCTAAAGATGTCTGTAAATTTAGATATATGGTTTGTTCTCAGGTTTTTTCATATAAGTATGAAATAGAACCGATGCATTTGGTCTGTATAGGTTTTATCTTACACAGCTTGTTTTCATATGAATCAATGCATGATGAATATAGGAGATATCTCAGTATGAAATGTTCGAATTATTAGCTTTAATGAAAAATTTAATATAAAATTGATTGATACACCGTATGTAAAACATATAGACTTGAGTCTTTTTAGGCAAGTACTTTTTCACGGAACCAATCATTTGCTAATCATTCGGATATACTAAATTCATTTTCAGTTCGTTGTGGTATTTAAAAATAAGTATTCTTTGGTCTTAGAGTTATAAAAGCCTATATATGTACATTTCTGCTATAATGACCAGTATTTCTTCCTGTGTTTTATAAGTAAAATATTGTGTACTTTAGTATTAGAAATAGTACATAATGACTTGCACATTAGTACAATGTAGTACTGGAACCAGTAACACTAAAAAACCTGTATTACATTTATTAAACCTGTATATGCATATTTCTGCTATAATAACCAGTATTTCTTGTGTTTTATAAACACAATATTGTGTATTTGATATGACGTGTAGTTCTAATTTATGGTAACTTGCAAGTTAGTATATAACTGTGGAGTGTTTATTTTTTGTTTTGCTGTTTTTGATTTGGAAGTTTCTAATAAAAGTTTTCTTTTTTCTAGATTAAAGATGAGATCCAACTAATAGTGATCGCTAGTCGGCAGTACCATACATACAAACAGCATATACGTACATTGGAATGATTCCGATAGTAAGTTAGTAGCAGTCATGTACAAATCGAAGGTAAGGAATACATTGAATAACAAAATAACCAAAATACATACTGCTTTAGTGAACAGGTCAAATAAAGTACACATTTGAATTTAAAACCATGGAATTTTATTGTTTTTCTTTACTTTACTTTTTTTACTTTTTTCGAGGTCGATCACTCTTTTTTTGCTCTAATCTACTCTCTTTTTTAAAAATCGGGAGTGGCAGCACTGCATTGCACAAACACGACAAAATGCAGCAGATGAAATGTGAGCTATGCAAGCTGATTGCCGAAGAGGATTCTTGTGATTTAATTTCAGCCGAAGTCTTTGAAAAGCATATTCATCGCCTTCTGGCAAGAATCCTGTACGAGGAAAAATTAGAGTAAATGAAGCGAAAACAGGAAGGGAACGATAGACCTTGGAACATAGCTTTAAAAATAAATGAAAGAGAGGGAAAACAAGGTGAAAATAATAAAGCAGAAATATCGGTCAGATATAACATGTGTTTCTTTATGTGTTGTATGTTATTTTATGACAGGAAGATAACACGATGCTACAATATGTAAATGATTAGTATGGAATATTTACGCGTTCGAGATGCCGCCTCCCAGCTTGGATGACGTCAAAAAACAGTAGTGACATCAGCTGCTTTGTGATGTCACACGTGGGTGGGCTGGACAGTGACGTGGCGTGTTGTCCATTAACATTGCCCCGTCCAGCTGTACAGTGAAACGCGCCGACTCGCACACTACGTCAGAGGATGCGGACGTCCTCAGCAACTGCCTATACTGCAGCAGTTCACACCACGCGACCCTGGAGTTCTGTACAGACGTAGACTGCCAGACACACCTGTTACACGAAGCGGACACCATGAGCAGTTAGAGTGGCAAAATGAAGGCCGAGTTGAGTGACTCCCGTGTGAAGTGGCGGACACTCGGGGAGGTGCAATAGGGGCGGCCGAGAGCTCCGAGCCACAAAATAAACCCGACTCAGGTCTGTATCTAGTGGGGAAGGTTATGCAATATGCTCATCTGTCAGCCGTAATATTGAATGATAATCCGTTTTAAATTTGGAAATTTGGTTAAGTTTGAAATATGGAAAAAAATAAGCTGATTCGTTTGAAACAACGACATAATTTGAGGGTCTTTCCAGTGGTGGGACTTTATTTTATAATTCAATTGCCAGACAATGTGGTCAGTCCGTGAAAGGGGCCCACCCACTTTAATAACCACAGTAGCACATTAAAAAGCTCAAGTTTCAATTGATTAGGGTAAGTATTACGTAATTAAGGCCAAATGCATTACCTGCAATTGAAACCACCCAGCATCCACAAAGGATTGCCCATTGTGGCTGGCGGAGAAGGAAGTGCAAAAAGAAAAGCATGAAAAGTCCATCCCTTACCCAGAGGCACGAAGTGTAGTCTACAAGTCACAATCATCAAGTCGTTCACAGGCTACCGCTGTCAAGATTGACACCCGAGATGCTTCTTGTCAAACGGAATTCACTTGGGTCACAACTCAAAAATGTGTCGCGTAAAAATTACTCTCAAAAGTCGAAAGTTTCGACTTGCACAAATACTGACTCGGTAGATTGTAATAAAACAGTGAGCAAGTTCGAGCTGGAGATGCAATTGACATCCGCTCGTCCATGTACTCCGTTCATCCAGTAAGCCATCACCAAGTCCGTCAGCCAGGGGTAAAGTGAATACCCCAGACAAACAGACTAGGTCAAAACTTAAGAACAAGACCCGTCTTGCCAGAGAACGTGTACAGCAGGCCTCCAACAGATTCCACTCGTTGACGGAGGTGGAGGGGCTTGAGGAAAGACCGTCGCAACGGCAGCCACTGCAACCAGTCCAGGTGCACACATCAGACTAAAGAACGGCACCCCCACTCCACTCCCCGTGCAACCAAAACCACCTAGGGGTTTTGACACATCGGTCACGGGCAAGCAAGTAACATGACTAATTCGGTGGGACATTAGAGGATTTTGGACCAAGTATATTGATGTGCTAACATGTCTATAGTCCAGCCGTTTTTTTGTATCCAAGAAATAGAAAACAACCCATCCAACCCGACACAAGAGACTACGTTAGTTACAATAACATATTTACAAATGACCGAGCTATCGGCGAAGTATCTACATTTATACGAACAGATATCTCCCAAAGTAATATTGCAATAAATACAACCCTTCAAGTGTAGGCAACTCGCGTTACAATAGGAAAAATATTTACAATTTGCATCATATACCTCCCTCCACCTCTCAAACCGCAACCAAACGATTTATTAATACCAGCTATCCAAACCGGTAAAGCTCTTTCGTGACTTAATGCCCACAGCTCCTTAAGAGACAACCATACAACAGACCAAAAAGGAAAGATAATAGAAAACCTACTAAACGATCACAGCCTGTCTTTATTCAATGACAAAAGACCAACATATTTTCATATTGGCACTGGTTCGAAAACCTCTAGTGATATCTATAGCGTCTAACTTGTATCTGGATTTTAGTTGGAAAGTTATGGACGATCTGCATATAAGCGATAACTTTCCAATTTTACTTAAACAATCGATTCCACAACGACAAGACAGTAGAATTTTAACAAAGCAGATTGGCTGCTAATCCAAGAATTATGTCAACAGTCAATTACACGAGAACACCTTGAAAGTCATAATGACCCCAATTTTATTATTCACTGCTCTGATGCAATCAATAATGGAAAAGACTTTCCGCAAAATATTCGGCTGTGGCAAAAAACTGCACAAAATCTGGTTCAGCGATGAATGCAACCGGTCAATAGCTCTTCGAAAACAAGCATTAAAACAGTTCATCAGTCATTCGGACACCGTTAGAAGAATGGAATATAAAAAGATCAATGCGATCGCTCGCAACCTATAAAATAAAGTAAAAACCGCTTATGGGAGGAGTTTGTTTCCAAGCTAAACTGGAAAACGTGGGGCATGGTTAGGAAAATATCCGGCAAAGGCTGTCTAGATCCAGTGAGCCACTTGCAAACGAACAATACTACTATAACAGGAAGAAAAGAAATATCTGACGTCCTGGAAGAAACATTTGAACATAATTCATACTCTAAACAGTAAAGCGGAGATTTTGGCGACATAAAACACTTACAGAACGAAACAACATAAATTTTTCCTCGGACAAAAGTGAATCTTACAGTTTTCAATGAGAAATCCTGCTATTTCTCACTGAATGAACTCCGACAGGCCTTAAACAAATCGCACGATTCCGCGGCTGGCTCAGATGACAGTCACTACCAAACCTTTAAACACATGCCAGATAAAAGCTTGGGAATACTTTTGGGCCTGCTTAATCAAGTCTGGAAATCTGGCAAACTTTTCAGAAATATGGAGAAAAGCTATTATCATACCAATGCCAAAACCAAGCAAAGATCCCCACAAGCCCAAAAAATCATAGACCAATCTCCTTAACAAGTTTATTGTGTAAAGCATTTGAGCACATGAGCAAACGATACAAGCACGAGACCAATTGTACTCTCCTTGAAACACCAAGCGGATAAGCCCAAACTTCTCGAATGTGCTAAAAACTTAAAAGGCGAGCATATCTTCTTAAATCAAGACCCGCCACAATCCATTTTAACCGCCCAACAAATACTAAGACCTGTCCTAAATGCCGCCAAAAGATACGACAAACATGCAAAATTTGCGAGAAGCAGGATTATTTTCAAAGGCAGTCCGTATACACTCAAACAGGTGTACCAACTCGACTTTCTCGACGAACTATCCTGTGCTCTTAAGGGGGATAAAATGCTGTTTCAAGGGCGCTTCAACCCTCTAAGCAACTTTTACCCAGCGACGATCTCCTATGGAGACAAATACTTCCCCACCGCTGAGCATCTTTATCAGTACCGAAAGGCAGAAAGTCTGGGAAGACCAGATGTAGCAGCAGAAATAATAATTGCGAGCGATCCGCGTGAGGCGAAGAACCTATCTAAACAGTTGAAACCCCCATCCATATGGTTGCATGAGCACGGAGTGGGTATCATGCGCGAAGTACTAAAACGCAAGTTTGAACAACACCCTGAAATTCTCGATTACCTGCTATCAACCGACGAACGCGAAATTATGGAATGTTCTCCACACGACAGCTTCTACGGCATAGGCCTGTGGCTAAAGGACGCTAAGCAGTGTGCCGTCCCCCCAGTCCCAGGCTTAACACAAACAAGTTGAGCGAACTTCTGATGGAACTTCGTGATATAGCTGGAGAAACGCTGAAAAAGATGGGGCACTAACTACTACGCCTAATTATACGCGATGAAACGCCCTCACGTAATGGTATACTCTTTATGTCTAACAATAGAAACCGCAAGGTAAGGTGACGTAAATTTTATGGAGTTACCTTGAAATTGGAATATCCTATATTAAAATCCCCCTATAAATAAATATACCCCCATTACTACAGCACAATGATTAGCTCTAAATTCTTACCTCATACACACACTGAAGAATCTTAAGTTTCAATATGAGATGACTGCATGATAATACACTTTAGGTGTACCACCATAAAATCAGAACACATTTTGATATCCAAGATCCCCGGTCTGTAAACTATCCCTCACGTTAACCGAGTATTTAAAATAAAGCGACTACGTGATATCTTTCCTAAAATGTAGCAATAATAGATCCATAATATAAATGCAATAATAGATCTATAATATAAATGGTTCGCTACACTCTGATCGCAAATAATCAAAGAAATCTGTCTGGCCAATTCGTCACACGCATCACCTAAGTAATCTATTTTATTTTGGAATGAACAATATTTTGTGAATTATCCACGATATCAGTTGTATTTCTCCATTCTGTGTCGTATTTAAACGATCATTTTCCATTTTAAGTAAATATATCTCTTAATTTTTAATAGGGCCGAACCCGTAAATGAAATGATATAAAACCTAGGCCTCCCCAACTAATATGTAGTGAAATCTGTCACAGATCTGGCACAGTGGCTAATTCGTTAAATATTGAACATACTCGGAAAGAAGAGCTGAACATAGGCGTTTTAGTTAACGGGTTAGGCCGTACTAAAGATATTGAATAATATTGAAAGCCAATAATTTGATTTGATTTGATTTATTCATCTGAACACAGAGCTGAGCAAATATATATATATATATATATATATATATATATATATATATATATATATATATATATATATATATATATATATATATATATATATATATATATATATATATATATATATACATGAATCATAATATTACAAAGAAATTTCTGAACAGAGGAAAAGGCAATTTCAGTAAGCAAATGCTTATAGAACGAAATCGCCATTAGACTGAACCCAAATTTACCTCATGATAGCATCGAAAAAAACACTGGAACTACCACATTTAGAACAAACCTCACCCATTCTAGTTAAGAGTAAGCCGTCTTGGAACTGATACAGGTACCTTTACTAATCGTTATTAAAGACTGTTTTCATACTGAAGAAAGACATTTTTCTTGTACAATTTTTTGAACATGCAGAAGTTTTTTGCACTTTTGACATCATCCGGTAAAGTATTAAAAAGAGCGATACCATAAATACATACACAACGACCTTTTAAGGACGTTCTTGCATACTTGGTCTTAAATTTCCCGATGCTTCTTAATGAGTATTTCGAGTTAGCGTCTCTAATAGCTACTTTACATTGAATATTTTCGGGCAAGTCACCCAAATAAGCTTTATACATTACAGTAGACACTCTAAAATCAACTAAATAATAAAACTTTAATAACTAACTTTAAATAAAGAAACAGAGAATTTGTGTGATCGTATTTGTTAACTTTGCAAATAATTCTAACTATTTTTTTCTGGAGTAAAGAGATGCATTTGGTTGCACATTTATAAGCAGTACCCCACACTTCAACACAGTAAGAGATATACGGTAGGAAGAGAGAACAGTATAATGTGCGTAGCGCACCAACATCTAAAATGTCTCTACATTTAAATATAACACCAGTACATTTCGAGAGTTTTTGTTTGATATTCAAAATATGATTGGACCAAGTCAGCCTACTGTCAACCAGAACACCTAAGAACTTGGTTACATACACTCTGTCTATTTCATATTCATCAATTTTTAGGGTAAAATTTTCAAAAGAAGGCTTATTTGTAAAAACCATATAATTTGTCTTTAACACGTTGAGCGACAGTTTGTTGAGTTTAAACCACATATTTATATTCTCTAGTTCTACATTCATAGATTCACAGATTTCCACAATATTATTACCAGATAGGAACAAGTTCGTGTCATCAGCAAAAAGCACAAACTTCAGAATATTTGAGACATTTCCTCAGTCATTGATGTATAAAACAAATAGGAGTGGGCCTAAAATAGATCCTTGAGGTACACCACAAGTGATTGGTAACATATCAGAATCAGAATCATTAAATTTTACAAATTGTTTCCTGCCTGTCAGGTAACTAGAAATCCACCTATTGGATAGCCCTCTAACACCATAATAATGAAGCTTTTTCAATAGTAATTCATGATTAATTGTGTCGAAAGCTTTTTTCAGATCAATAAAAACACCAATAGTAACTTTCTTATTATCAATAGCTTCAGTAATTTCCTCAGTTAAATCGACTAATGCTAATGACGTTGACCTTTTATTTCTAAACCCATATTGACTAGCAGAGAATAAGTTATTGGACTCAATATATTTCATAAGACGCAAGTGAAACAATTTCTCAAGTATTTTGGAGATTTGAGGTAGCAGTGAAACGGGCCTATAATTTGTGAACAATGAACAGTTGCCAGATTTAAACAAAGGAACAATTTTTGCAATCTTCATTCTGTCCGGGAAAGTGCCCGTTTGAAAGGATACATTACAAAGGTGCGTGAGGGGTTTAACAATACCTTGTATGATTTTTTTAACCATACACATATCAACATTATCACAATCCAAGGATTTCTTACTTTGAAATTTACTGATCAAACTAACAACTTCCTCCTCCAATACAGGAGATAAAAATTATGAATTGTTTGGTCCAGGTTTAAGATAATCTAATACACTGCTGCTAGATTTCGGCGACTGAATTTTTTCCGCCAGTTTTGGTCCAACATTGACGAAAAATCTATTGAAGCCATTAGCAATATCATTTCTGTTTGTAATATGTTCACCTTTTTCATTTATAAAGTATTCAGGAGTCACTGGAGTCGTGCACTTCTTTTTAATCACAGAATTAAGAACTTGCCAAGTTGCTTTGGCATTGTTTTGAAGTTTTTGGAGTAGATCGCTGCAATACTTTTTTTTTTTACAATATCGCATGAGAGTTGTTAAGCGATTACGATATGATTTATACTTGGTTTCAGAACTTGGGTTTCTGTTTTTAACAAATTTTCTGTGCAGGTTAGTTTTACGTTTAATACATTTCATAACACCTTTTGTTAGCCATGGTGTGTTAAACGATTTACTATATACTTGTACTTTTTTCCGTGGACAATGCTTGTCATACAGCAATTTGAATACATCAATAAAATTATTATAAGCAACATTAACATCATTACAGTTGTAAATATCACACCAATCATGGTTAAGCAATTCACTGTTTAAACTTCTAATACTATCCTCATTAACTTTTCTGGTATATGTATAGGTTTTTTATTTACTCGGGCTGATTCGCCATAATCAAGAAACGTAAAAACAGGTAAATGGTCGCTAACTGAGTCTTCAATTAAGATACCATTGAGACTTTTAACTAACATATTTGAAAAGATATTATCTATTACTGTAGCACTGTCGAGCGTTACACGTGTGGGCTTATTTATTAATGGATACATTCCGAAGCTATATAATAAGTCAACAAATGCCTTTGTACCAACATGTGATTCATAGTTCAGCAAATTAATATTAAAGTCTCCACATAAGAGTATGGACTTTTCATTTTTAAACTGATCTAGTAATTGTTCAATATGTCCACTGAAAGTTTCAATGCAACTTCCAGGGGTTTTATAGACACAGCTAACCATTATATTTCTTTGATTTTGGACCAGTGGTTCGATAGTTATACTTTCAAAGAGTCCATCAACGGCTAAAGAAAATGAATCAACAATCTTACATTTAAAAGCATTTGACACATATAATATGACCCCACCTCCTTTTCTACCAACTCGATTTTTATAAGCCATAGTATAATTATCAATTTCGAAATCATTAAGACAATCTCCATCATGTACCCATGATTCACTGATAGCAATTATATCAAACGATTTTTTTAAACTAGAGAGATAAATCACCATAGGGTCAAAATTGGCTTTAATGCTTCTACAGTTGAAGTGTATTACTGAAATTGCGTTTAGTGTCATTATTTTATCCGCGATTTCCTGATTAGTATAATATTCACAGTCAGAATCAAAATCATTAAAAAATGATTGTCCGGATCAATGTCTTTATCGAAGTCAGCAGTTTTGAAATCAGTGCAAATGACTATTAAATGATAGGTTTCTACATTTCTTATATAAATCATAGCTGCTTTTGCTAACTTCAATATCGGAATGCAAATACAAAAATTCGTCATCAAGAACTGAATTAAACGGAAAGATGTCAGTACACTGAGAACAGTAACAATGTATATCGGGGTTACTTTTCTGAAGTAGCTCCTTTTTTGACATTTTAGCACATGTTCTATGGATCCACTTTTTACAAATTGAACACTCAATCGCAAACTCACCAACATTTTTTTGGCATTTAATACATCGACGATCTTCTTCCATCAAGGTGGTGTGTAAGCAAAAGAAAAGTAAACACTAGACTAAGTAAAGTAAAACCCATAGTACGCTGTTAGTCGAGATACTTGGCGAAACCATGTTTCATGAAATCGCTTTCATCCCTGATCAGAAGTTTCGGAACTTCTTCGGGAGTTCGCCCCTTTGTTTTGACAAAAACTTTACCATTTCTGGTGAACGTGGCGAGTACAACATTTTTTTGTTTTAGAATTCTAGCTCTTCTGAACAAATCAGCGTTACTCTTACTCAAGTGCTCATTGATATACACGTTTGATCCTTTCAGCTTTTTTGCTTCGGATAATAATCGCACCTTAGATTTCCGATTAACAAGCCTTACAACAATAGTGGGCACTTTTGCTTTAAGTGTGTGACAGGCAGATATTTCACTGTCACACAGTAACACCCCTTTTCCCTGTAAAAAGCCAATGACTTGGCCTTCTACACTTTTCTGCTCATGACTTGGCCTTCTACACTTTTCTGCTCGTATTCCGGTGCCTCAGCATCATTTTCCGGAGATTCTCTGTCCACCGCTCTGGCCCAGCTGGCTTGTTTCGCCTTGAGTCCAGTGATGATAATATCGTCTCTCCTTGTGTATTTTTCCAGATCACTTACTCGTTGTTGGAGAGAAGCTATTTCGATGTCCTTCTTTTTATTTTCCTCGACCAGATTGTTTACAGTCTGTTGTAATGATAACAATGCTGCTTGCCCCTCGAGTAGGGTTTGAACACTTTCCTTAAGTTCAGTTAATTTGTTGGGAAAGAGACGCTATCTCATCCACACTGGCATTTCTGTTCTTGGGGGGCATGTTGATGATCGCTCTAACTGGTATTAGTTGACTCTCCTGTGCACTGTTGCCTCTGACTTCGGAATTCACCAGTCGAATGGACCCAATTGACGGGAGATAAGCAAGGATTTGTGCATAACTGTCATTTGTAGTCAAGGAAAGTGGTGTACCGTTGGAGCTAATTGATAACAATATAGTGTTTGTTGAACAGGTTGTTTTGTTTTACACCAAAAAAGAAAGGATATATGTTTTTTCCTGGTCAATATCCCGATATTTAAAATAAATGGAATTTGCGGTGACTGTAGGGACGGGTTAGTGCGGGCGCAGGTCACGATTTGAAAAAAAAAAAGGAATATGCGTTGGCTCCTCTGTTTCGAGTCTTCATACACCCTCATTGCTGTCGTACCAATAACCTTGCATATCTATTCCCCTCTTGGGTACTTAACAAAGTGCGTTGTCAAAGATTATCCCTACGCTAGTTAATATATGCCATCCTAAACATATAGGGGATTCTGTGTGAATATTTAACAGAACGAGCGGTTGGCGCATCAATAAATAGATTACTTGCCAAACTTAATTTCGGTTCTCTGTGTGATTCATATATATGTTCTTATTTTTTTCTATATGTTGTATGTATTCTATGCCTGTACGAAAGTGTCGGAAGTGTCATGGAAGTCTTTCAGATAAAATTAGATTCAAATGTAAACATAAGGATCAACTTTTTGTTGAGCGTTTTACACCGCACATAAATGACGTTATCATTATTGAGTACTAATGTACGGGGTATTCGCCAGAAAAGCAAACGGTTAGCTCTTTTCAAAGAATTTAAAAACACAAAATATGATATTATAATGCTACAGGACAGCCACTCAACAAGTGATGACCTAAATGTCTGGGAAGGCGAGTGGGGTGGAAAAATATTTTGTAGCCACGGGACAAACAGAAGCGCAGGTGTGCTGTTCCTGACGTCCAATAATTTGACTACCATTGGTGAAAAAAATTATGATGGTGGCAATATTCAATATATAATCCTTAAAGTGAACTTAATCCAACTGGGTATTTTCAATATCTATTCCCCAAACAAAGATGCTGACCAAGTAAAATTTTATCAGAACCTTATGGAAATATTGTCTGACATAAGGTGTGATGAATTTATTATAGGCGGTGACTTTAATTTGGTGCTTTCGCCCATTGATAAATTTGGCGGCCGTTCCCCATCCAAAAAAAGTCTTTCAATTCTGGAAAACATTATAGAATCGTTCAATTTAACAGATATATGGCGTTACTACAACCCAAATAAAAAACAGTATACATGGTCTCAAAAGTCACCGAGAGTCCTCTGTCGACTCGATTACTTTTTGGTCACACAGGGTATCGTGAAAGCCGCAAAGAAAACGAACATTTCATACTGTCCATTTACTGACCATAAAAGTATTAGCTTAATAGTTGACCTCTGTCTTGATAAAAGGGGTCCAAATTTTTGGAAACTAAACAACAGTTTTCTTCAAGAAGCAACTTACGTACAAACCGTTGAAAGGTTAATAACCGATAAATGGGACGAGTTATCATATATCCGAGATATAAGAGTCAGATACGATTGCCTAAAACTGGAAATAATGCAGTATAGTTTAATTTACGGCAAAAAAGGGCCAGAGAAAGACGGGAAGAGGAGCAATCGCTCAAATCAAAAATAGAAATTTTGGACAAAAAAGTAATTGATGACGAAATTAGTAAGGACGAACTCATCGAATACGAACTTTGCAAGCAGCAGTTAGACACTCTAATCGAACATAAAACCAAAGGAGAATACATCCGATCTAGACTTGAATTTATAGAAAAAAATGAAAAAAATACATCGTATTTTTTTAATATGGCAAAACAAATATACCACAAAAAACAATCACCAAGTTAAAAACAATCGATGGATTCATTACCATGTCAAGCAAAGAAATTCAGTCTCATATTAAAGACTTCTATAGCAAACTATATAGCTCACAGGGCCTCAAGTCCGCAGACCCATCATTTTTTGAACAATTTAAACAAATGCCCAAGCTTAGTGTTTTTGAACAACAAAGCATTGAAGACAAGATAAAAATAGATGAACTTTATAGAGCCCTAAAAGCTATGAAACAAAGCAAAAGCCCCGGCGTCGATGGCCTGTCTTCTGAATTTTATATCAAATTTTGGAACAACATTGGTCCCATACTTACTGACGTCATAAATACATCACATTCAGAAGGAGCACTACCACCCTCACTTCGAAGAGCGTCTATAACATTGCTGCATAAAAGGGGTAAAGACCCTGAGATTATTAAAAACTGGAGACCGATCTCCCTATTAAATACAGATTACAAGATATTATCTTAAAGTCTAGCTAATAGAATCTCCCCATACTTAAATAAACTAATAAATGAAGATCAAATTGGATTTATAAAAGGAAGATACATTGGTGAAAATATTCGATTGATTTCGGACCTATTAGACTTTACTGATAATGAAGGAATCCCTGGTTTGCTCCTTCAAATAGATTTTGAAAAGGCCTTTGACAGTTTGGAATGGAACTTTATGCTGAAAATGTAAAAAGAATTTAACTTTGGACCGGAACTCATATCTTGGATTAGGCTATGCTACACAGATATTTCTAGTACAGTAATGAATAACGGCTATAGCACCGGATGGTTCGAGATACGAAGGGGTGTGAGACAGGGTTGCGGTCTCTCCTGCGTACTCTTTGTTCTCACAGTCGAGTTCATGGCCCAAATGATACGAGACAACAACAAAATCATAGGTTTGAAGGTCGGAAAAGGGGAATTTAAGTTAACTCAGTTTGCCGATGACACAGCAGGTATTTTGGGTAGTGTTGAATTAATTCCAGAATTTTTTCGAACTCTAGAAAATTTTGCAAGCCAGTCAGGCCTTAAAATCAACCAAGGATAAAGCTTTACTTATATGGCTGGGACCTTGGAAAAAAAGCATGTTTCAACATGCTTGGAATCTCCCTTGGATATGACCTCAACAAATGCAACGAAAAGAACATTATCGATAAAATTGCAAAAATGAGAGAAAAGTACCTATTTTGGTCTTGTAGAGGACTCAGCCTGTTAGGAAAAATTCTAATAACTAAGCCACTTGGAATATCTAACTTAATTTACTCCCTTTCTAACACTAGCTGTGACGCAGGCTACATAAAGCAAGCACAAAAAGAAACTTCATCTTTTTTAAGGGGGTAATTCTACACCAAAAGTTAAACATACCACTATAATAAGGAACTATGATGACTGTGGACTAAAAGCAATTGACATGCAATCACAGAATTTGGCTCTCAAACTTGCTTGGTTACCAAAATTAATGCAACGAAAAAAGTGGTCAAAAGTAATAAATTATTACTTTAATAAGGGTGGTGGCCTAGGTTTGTTAATGCATTGCAACTTTGACGTAAAAAAACTCCCTCATATGCCTCCCTTTTATCAAGATATCTTACAAGCTTTTAAAACAATATTTCAAACCTCGACAATGTCTAAGCAATTACTCTGGAACAATCAAGATATAATTATAGATAATAAACCCATATTCTTTAAGAACTGGTTCCAAAACGGAATTGTTTTTATACAAGATCTAATGAATAAAAATAATAGATGGCTGACATGCGATGAACTAACGAGGAAATATAACATCAAAGTTAATTACTTAACATTAACTAGCATTCAACAAGCAATTAAGCAACAAATTTTACCTGATTAATCCTGTGCTTTAGGAAGTTGCATATTTAGAACTAGAAGTGGTCAGCGTTTAAATGTAACAAATTGTAAGTCAAGGGATTTTTATAAAGAACTAGCGAAACAAATAAGTCAACCCCCGACTAGCTTAAAAATGGGGAAGAACAAGGGGATAGATCTTACCCTAGTAAACAAAAGTATCAAAATATCAAGAGATTCATGTCGCGATAACAAACTACTTTCCTTCCAGTTCAAGATATTAAACGACATAGTAGCCAACAACAAAAATCTGAAAAAATGGGGAATTAAATTAGACAAAAATTGCTCTGAATGTAATGTGGTAGAAGATAATTTCCACCTGTTCATAAATTGTCCTAAAACAGTGGCAATAATAAGAAAAGCGTGGCAACTCCTTGGTATTAAAGGCTTTCACGCTACTGAGTTTCTGTTAGGATCTTGTAACAACGCTGAAAACCTTATTTTTCTTATTTTAAAATACCGAATATGGGATACCCGATTCCGTAATTTAGCCTTCAATTATTCGACCTTCATGCATGAAGTAAGCATGTACATGCAAGTAGATAAGATTATCTTAGACGACGATAAATACCATAGGAAATGGGGATAGTGGTCCATCAAGGACAATTGAAAAACGGATCTTGCTTTCTTTTCTTTTTCTCTTATTACCTCGTTAATGCATACCTACATTGGTCGAACCATATGGACGTCCCAAAAAACCCCACGACACTTCTGCACACTCCTTGTGTTTCATGTCTGCTTTTTCGTACAAATGTTTACTACATCATAGAAGCGAGTGAATCTATAGACAATTGTTAAAATAACTGCAGTATTGTCTGGGTGCTGCGACACCTAGCGATGTGTAAACTGTGTGTCTGCAAAAGGTTTCTGAAAGGTTTTTGGTGTAAATGTGCGAGTAATTGACACAGCATAGAAGCCCGGAGCACTAAAAGACGTCTTTGACTTGGGGCTGCGAGGCCGCCCACCTGAATTTATTAACGCCTTTTAGAGGGCCGGCGTTTTTGGGTCCGCCTTGGGGCCGTGTTCTCAGACTACATCGAACAAGAGGAAGGTTTCCCCCAGGGATGCATTCTTTCCATTCTTTTGTGCCTGTTAAAGATAAATAGCATCCGACATACCGTGAAACAGGGGATAGATAGCTCCCTTTTTGTTGAAAATTTCGCAATATCTTGCAGAGGCAAGAATATGAACCTAATACAGCAACGCTTGCAGCAGAACATACACTCACTGCAAACAACCAAAACGGTTTTAAATTCTCACAAACCAAAACAGTCTGGCTGCATTTCTGCATTAAACGCAAACAACACCACGATCTCTTTCTATACATTTCTGGCATTCAAATACCTGTTGTTAAAGAAAGCAAATTTCTGGTTTTACTCTTCGACTCCAAGCTAAGCTCTATCCCACACATCGAAGAATTCAAACGAAACTGTCAAAAAGCATTCAACCTACTAAGAGTAATATCTGCCCATGACTTGGGCGCAGTTCGGGATAAAAAACTTATGCTCTACCGAGCCTTCATACCGTCTAGATTCGACTATGGCAGCAATGTTTATGGATCAGCAAGACCTTTATATCTAAAAATGCTGGACCCGATACAAAACCAAGGTTTATGACTGTGTCTAAATACTCTCAGAACATCACCAGCAGAAAGCCTGCATGTGGAGGCAAATGGGCAGCCTCTAGGAATTCGTCGAATTAAACTCGCCATGCAGAACACAACAAAGCTTTATGCAAGTAAGAGAATCGCACGTACAACTCAGTCTTTGGATTACATTTTTCCCGCTTCCATGAAAGAGGCCCTCCATTCGGAGCGAGGGTTTTGTCTCACCTCAATAATGCTGACATAACCATAGAGTCAATTGCAAAATACGGAGTACCAAAAGTACCACAGCGGAAATTCACGAAACCTGTTGCAGTAAAGAACCTTTCGGTCTATGCAAAGGAAACAACTAGCCCCTTTCTATTTCGATCAAAGTTTGCAGAGTTCAAGAAAGAATTTAAAGACCATCGTTTTGTCTACACGGACGGCTCAAAGCTAGACTACAGCTGTGTATTGACCGCCACGGCTTACCGGAAATGACCTTGTTTGGACATCCGAACCTGCTATACACAGCCAGCAAAGTGTCTGTGTACAGTCATACAACAGTGTGGACGTCGTGGGCCCTGTGCCTGTCCTCCTGCGCAGGGCAGGAGGAAAACTCAAGTAAGTGGGAGAGGTGGGAGGGGGTGCTGTACAACAGTGTAGACGTAGTCCCCGGGCTGGCCAGCAACAGTGTGGTGCTGACTGATGCGCAGGTAAGGGCAGGAGGGAGGTTGGACGCGGGGGTAGGGTTGGTAAGGAGGTGCTGTACAACAGTGTGGACCCGGTGTTCGCCAGTGACCGTGTGACGCTGATTGATGCACAGGTGAGGAAGGTGGCGAGACGGACGTCCGCGGCGGAAGGGCGTGAACTAAAAAATTGTAAGAAGGTCAAACAAAAATACATTATCAAAAGAACAAAGTTTTTAATTTTTAGTCCACAGCCAGAAATTGGTTAAGAGCTGTTGCCATCGCCATGTCCGTTAGCAGTTACTTATCCTATTCTGTTCGTGTCTCTTTGATATTAAGAAGATTTCGCCGAAAAACTGCCACCCACCAACACTGTCGGTATTCAGAGTAATAGTAATAGTTTCCATCCTATAATTTTGTAGCTTCACATAGTGAAACAAGATATATTGCAGTTGTGCCTGCTGCGGGTTTCATCACGATTTACAAAAATTATCGAAAAAACAGCACTCCATAAACTGCGTTTCCCTTTGAGTGTGCACCCCTGGCTGAGGATTTTCGTTTCGTATTGAGTATGCACCTCTGGCTGGGGGCGTTGTTCCTCTGTGCTGATTATTTCCTTACAAAAACATACACAATGACATGTAACCGTGTGTTTAAATGAACAAAAATAGCACGACTCCATAGTAATCAACCTGTTGAACAACTTGCAGCATCTTATTTTATATTTTTGGTTTATAAGGGTAAACGCTGCTCGCGGTGTCTGTACACAGGCCATTGCAGCGGTTGTACGCTTAGCCTGGGACGTCATCGGCTTGCTCCCAGGCACCCCTCACTACTCGTCCCTCCGTTCACCAGTAGCCCCTATCCCCCCTCGCCCTACACGCTCCCAGGCGAGCACCTATCGAATCACTACTCGGGTACACCCAGTCTCCAGTCTCCAGACTTCCCCTTCGTCCCGCCCCACACGCTCCCAAGCGAGCACCCAACAAATCGTTACTCATGTACACCCAGTCCTTCTGTTTTCCCACCCTCTCCTCCCTAGCCCCGCCCTTCACGCTCCCAGGCGACTCCCTTACCACTTTCTGCCAAGGTACGCCCAGTCCCTCCGTCTTCGACCAGCCATCCCCACCCCTCGCCCTTTTCCAAACGCTCCCACGCAATTAACTCAATGGAATTAAGAAACATCATAAACAGGTAAGTATACGCTGTTTTCAAAGCGCTGAATAAAAAATTATTAAAATAAATAACATAATTAAACGAATCTGAGTAGATGTAGGGGCGTAGAGGGAAGTAGCGAGAGAGGAGAGTCCAGTGGATTTTTTTAGCACCTGTTGCAGCTTTGGACATGGAGACGCGGGAGAGCGCGGGCAAGTACGTGGACGACAATTCAATGCACGGAAATCGCCCGACACACCAATCACACACTTCGACTGTTTCAAAGCCATTACGCAAAGGTGTACCATCTACCGAGTTCGCGTGATGTGAACAATGGTGGATACGGCTTTTGGTCGGGATGCGGAGGTTGGGGCTGGGGGGTAGGTTTTCAGCCACAGAAAAGTAACGAGTTTACCAGTTTTTTTTATTTTGAAGAGGGCGGGGTTGGGTGGAACTTATTACCCACCTTCTAAATTGGATCCGCCACTAATTATTTTAGTTGTATCAGTCTTGAATATGGCACAAGTGCTTGTGTGATAGAAATGCATTTTTGCATCTCGGTGTGTATCTCACAATGTTGTTTATTTTCAAACGTCTTGACGAGGAAAAATAATGCTAATAGAAAAATGCGACATGGATATCGAGAGCGTTGTTCATGCTTATGACTTGTTTTTCAATGCGAGACGCTGGACGAGCACAACCCGTGATACTGTCCACGCTGTCGCAAGAACCAGTGCCCCACCAAGACCATCATCGTATGGGAGTACCCGTTAACCCTGGTCTTCTATTTGAAAATGGCTGTCCTCCTCACCCCCTGTCTTCCGCTAATTCACCGAGCGAACAAAAACCAGTACGCCGTCATCGTGTGGAAGTGCTTGAAAGTACTATTTGAATGTGTCAAGTTGAAAGATTGAAGAATACTAACAATTGATAGTTTGATGCTCAGCCTCGTCTTGTTTTAACATGCTAAGCACTGATAGTTGGGTGCTCTGGCTGCTAAAGTTCTGTCCACACTTCACATTGGCCTTTTTCGGGTTCACGCTCTCGCTCTAGGACCTCGATCTCTCGGGCGCCAAGTCATCACAGCGCCAGTACGACCTTCAGAGCTTCGTCTGCCACATCGGCGGTAGTATACCCGCTCCGTACCCTCCACCACCGAACTCGACCGCAGTGGCTATATCGCCGACCCCAAGGCATCGCAGCTTCACTATAACCTGAAGAGCTTCGTCTGCCACCGGCGGTGAGTACACCTGCCGCATAACTTTGTCTGCCACTTTGGCGGTGAATACACCATTCTCGGTGAATACACCATTCTGCCACTTGCAAGGCGCGGAGCCACTTGTGAGTACATCTTCCCAGTACCTCCCCTCCACCACCGACTGGTGGTTTGCGGTAGCTTGCGCTCTTTTATTTTTATGTTAATTTTTTAAGGATTCCTTTTTCTTACGCGGTGTGTCTTTTGTAGTACGTAATAAACGAATTTTAGAATAAATGTGAAGGTTTCAACAGAGCGAACATGAAAACCTGAAGAAACAAGGACACCATAAACATAATAGATTAAAAAATACAGAATTTAAAAAAAAGTCTCATGCTAGGCATACTAAAGTGAGCCAGTTTTTTGTAGGGGGTGAGGGAAGGGGCATTCGTGTCACGGCGTACGCAAAGCACCCGCTGACAGAGTAGTGGTTTCACTACAACGATGAGCTGACGAGACATCAGGTGCCTAGGTTCGTGGATCATGGCAACGCTTGTCTTGTTCTCTCATTTTCTCTCATGCCTTGCATGTTTTTGTTTCTTGTTTTCCTTCTCGACACATAAATGTTTCAGGGTTTGGACACGTCGTACCCTTGTCAGTTCTTATCCCTATTTGCAGGCGTAACCCTTTTGGCCACGTCATACCATTGCTATGATAAAGTTATCTATACAAGTCTTTTATTTGTTATACCACCTCGCTTTATGTACAACACCATGCCTATTATATTTTGAAATCTCAAAATTTCAGGACAAAATCCTGAAATCAGACTACCCACTAGAGAACACAAGTCATATGGGCGGAAGTGAAGTTATGTCGAAAATCATACAGCCGTCAGACGGTGAATCAACTAGGGCTACTTCCGATCGCGCAGGCCATCTTGGGATCAGCCCCGATGGGGCGGACCAAGCAGGGGTTACCTTCCATGGCGCAGTCGCGGTTATTGCTTGAAATGGCTACAGGATCGGCGGACGAATAACGTCACGCCGCCTGACGTCAGCAGCCAGTCTCGTGACGACCCCATGACACTGGATCACCGACACTCGACGTCGGAGCAACTCGATTTTTATATGTGATTGATCCTTATTGATCCTGACCGTGAATGGACGGACATAAAAGAGTAAGTAGTGCGCTGGATAGAATAAGCATAGTTACCGTAGCAGTTATGAGGAAGTAAAAAGCATTAAAGTGTCATATTTTGTGGGGGAAAGTACCACCAAGATTTTAAGTAATTTCATAAGAAAGTTAATCTAATGCTTTATAATAAATTTAATTTATAATTTGTTTGCTACAAGCAAAGTTTTACTAACCGCTTGTCGTTCGGGATGAAAGTGTTCAAATAAAAAAAGAGCTGTAGTCTGACTATAGTCTGTGACTACGGTATGACTCTGACTACTGTGACTATTGTGTTGGTGTATTATGTCTCAAGTATTTGTTGTTTCAGTATGTGTTGCATTTAGTACTTAAATGTATTTAAGTATAACAGTATAAAAAGAAAGCAATTTAATTTTTACAAATGTAAAAAAAACCAAAGCCCTGCAATGCTTAGTTCACTCTTCTCACATCTATGAACCAACTGCTTGGATACATTTGCGCACAAGAGGGAAAACAATTTGCCTAGGTTTTGCGATTTTTTATCGGGGTGCCGTAAATGTCATGAGAGGTGGGTCAGAGACACGTTCTGAAGGTGGCAGTCTTGGCCCTGATGTATTGAATACTATGAGAGGTGGGCCAGAGACAAGATTCTGAAGGTGACGATATCCTGAATTCCCTAAGAGGTTGGTCAGAGACAAGTTTCTGAAGGAGACATGCTATGGTTCGGGTGCCCTGAATGCCATGAGAAGTTTATCACAGACAAGTTTGTGAGAGTGACAGTATTTGCCCGGGTGCCCTGAATGCCATGACAGGGGAGCCAGAAACAAGTCTCTGAAGTTGCCAGTCTTTGTCCGGGAGCCCTGAATGCCATGACAGGTGAGCCAGAAACAAGTCCCTGAAGTTGCCAGTCTTTGTCCGGGAGCCCTGAATGTCATGACACGGGAGCCAGAGAAACAAGTCTCTGAAGTTGCCAGTCTTTGCCCGAGTGCCTTGAATGTTATGAGAGGGGAGCCAGAAACAAGTCTCTGAAGTTGCCAGTCTTTGTCCGTGAGCCTTGAATGCCATGACAGAGGAGCCAGAAACAAGTCTCTGAAGTTGTCAGTCTTTGTCCGGGAGCCTTGATTAGAGAGTTGAGCCACAGACAAGATTCTGAAAGTGACAGTCTTGGTCCTGATGCTCTGAATGCCGTGACAGGTAGACCAGAGACAAACTTTCTGAAGGTGACAAATTTATTTCAGGTGTTCTGAATGCCTTGACAGTTGTTCCAGAGACAAGTTTCTGGAGGTCACAGTCTTGGCCCGCGTGTCCCGAATGCCGTGAGATTTGGGCCAGAGACAAGTTTCTGAAGATAACAGTATCAGTGAAAATGCTGTCACTTCTCATGTTGTACCCCGAAAAACAACCAATCGTAAGTTGTTACTCGTAATAATGATAATAATAATAATAACATTAATAATTATAATAATAATAATAATAATAACAGTTATACTATTGAAGTAAATTGTAATGACATTTATGATACAAATACTTAGGATGAGAATAATAATAATAATAATAAGGGAAAGAGTTTTTCAAGGTTACCCACCAGTGACGTCACAAAATCTGGTTTATTGAAGCTTTCACTGATGAGCAATCTCCGGTTCTTGTCACGTGATTCTTACCTGCTACATCGTGCTTTACTTTCATATAGAGTAGCGAAGTCGCTGTACAGAGGCAAGGCGTAAAGAATTTTATATAAGAAAAAATTTAATAAAAAAACTCGTTCAAGAAGAAAGAAGGTAGTGAAAAGGTTCAAGGGTGCGTCACAAATAGGTGGAAAATTTCAGAGAATGGTCGCGGAATTTGACGAAGTTAGTTTCAGATAATTCAAAATAGTGAAGGATACGTGAAAGTGTTATGGCTGGATTGTTTGATGAGCCAGTTATTCACTACTTAAAAGTAAAAAAACTATTCAAAAAGTATCTGGTCAGATCACAGGACTAGTCACAAATATTTGAACGGATCACAGACTAGTCACAGGTATCTGAAGGGATCACAGGACTAGTAATAAGTATGTAAACAGATCACAGGGTCAGTCGCTGATATCTGAAGGGATCACAGGACTAGTCACACGTATCTGAACGGATCGCATGGTCAGTCACACGTATCTGAAATGATCACAGGGCTGTCACAAGTATCTGAATGGATCACAGGACTAGTCATAGATATGTGATCATGATTACAACTATGTGAACGAAGTAAAATGCCTTGTGGCAAGTCTGCTTGCGTGGCATTCTTCTTAGAAGCCACACGAGCAGCAACGATCAGCGGTATGTTGACAAACCGTGGATCTGCTTGTTGTTTTGTTGACCGATAAGGAGACTGCAAAAAGACTGCCACAGCTTCGTTTGCATCATTCGATTTTTTCATAAAACGTGTCGCTACCAGTGGTATCAGTTAAGTGCACGAGCACCCGACGTGTACATGATGATGTGGGAAAACGTATACACATGTACATGTACCATGTGACAGTGTGTACACACCACATGACGTGTACATAGCATTTGACAAGGTACACACCAAGTAACGACAACGTGTACAAACCATTTGACAACGTGTATATATGTAAGCTGACAAAGTGACAACATGTACACACAACGTAAAATGTACATACCAAGTGACGACACCGTGTATATACCTCGTGACGACAACGTGTACACACCGCGTGATGACAACGTGTATACACCACGTGACGTATACATACAATGTGACAGTGTGTACACACCACGTGACAGCAACTTGTATACATCGCATGCTGGCAGCGTGTACACACCACCGTCGACAACGTATACACACTACGTGACTACAACGTGTAATCACGTGACGACAACATGTACACACAACGTGACGACAGCGTGTTCGCACCACATTGGCGAATCAAGGTGGCCCACCAGCGTAGTTTTGTGAAGATATATGATTTCATTTAAGCGTAATGTTGTAAAGTCACAGTATTCCAGAACTGTGTAACACTTCAAAGAACAAGCATAAAGTGATTGTTTTAGCGACAAATATCGTGCCAGTACTTGAAAATGTTTTTATTTTTCTTGAAAGAAATCGCATGAAAGCTTCTATATTTTTACAAAATGTGCACAAACATTTGAGTGTATGTTTTAAGGGGTTGTATTTCTTGAGAAACGGAGCAATAACGAAGTTGCTGCCCTGTTGGAAGTTTCCACGATTTTCACTGACACCCAAGTCGGTACAACCCCATGTGATTTGGCCTCACTACACGATTTCAAACGAAACCTCACTACACTATAAAACGAAACTGTTGCCCATATGTGTTTTTGTCCTGCTGTGACTGAAACAGTTGAGGGAAGCATTCTGTTAAATAAGATTCCATACTATTTTGGACAAAAACCAAAATTACTACTACTACTGCAACTACTAATAATAATGCTAATAATAGTAAAATAATAAAGACGAAGGAAAAGCTTTCTAACATTTTCTTGGATATTCTTGCGACGTTAAATCACAAACTCAGACAGCCAATGACTCCGTCACCGTACTTTTATGCCACTGTATTTTGTGATTGCTAAGTGGAATGATTAGGACATTTAAGATAATAATGGGGTCATCCATAAAATACGTACAGAAAAGGGGAGGGGGTGCGTTGACACTTCTTATGATTGGTGTTAAAGAGCGACGTCATAAAATTAGGGACGTCAAGATCGCGTGTAAATTACATGATCTTGAGTAGGGGAGGAGAAGGGTTTGTGGAGAGAGGGGCGACATCAATGTAAATATACTACCCAGCATGACGATACTTCGACTTCGACATTACAGCTGCATGGAACATACCGTCAGCACACAGCTGCTGATTTCGCCACTTTGAGCGGGGAAGGGCTTGAGCGGGGGGGGGGGGGAAGCTGAAGGGAGGGAAGCACAAGGTCGGGTGCCCTTTAATGTTGCTCCACTTTAATGCACGGAGGAGAGGGCGGGATGAAAACTTATAACACAGACATTATTTCATGATTGCCAGAGTGAATGGCGATGTCAATGAAAATACACTCCCAGCGTGACAGTACTTCGACGACAATACAGCTGCATGGAACATAGCGTTAGCACACAGCTGCTGATTGTGGTACTTTGAGCGGGGACGGGGGCTGTGAGCAGGATGGATGCAGGGAGGGGAAGCACAAGATCTGACGCCCTTTAATGTTGCTCCACTTTAATACACAGTCGGAAGGGCGGGATGACCCCTTGTGCTAAATACATTATTTCATGATCACCAGAATGCTCACAAAAGAAAAGTATTTTATAACGTATATTGCCTACTATATACACCTGGTAGATAGTACAGTCGTACTTGCCGTTCTTCCAGTGTCGAAAATGCCACTACTACTCTTCACTGAAAGTGTATACATGAGACCGTCATAATAACGAAACACGCGACAGATGAGTGCAAAAATATGTAATTTGAAAGAGAGTACCAAAAATTATGAAATAAAAATAAAGCTACACTTGCGTTTATACTGATTTGAAAGTCCTCCCTTTCAGGCCCGTGTTACCACTGGTACAGGCTGCAGGAGGGTTTCTTTGAGTCAGTCCTTCAGCTGGTCACAGAAATGTCTGTTACAGAAATTTCTGTTGTCAACCTCAAGCATTATAAATATTAGAGGTAACTGCACTCATGTTCGTGTCAATTACACCACTTTCTTATGTTACACGTAACTGCACTCATGTGCGTGTTAGTCACACCACTTTCTTATGTTACACATGACTGCAGTCATGTTCGTGTCAGTCATACCACTTTCTTATGTTACATCTCGTAAAACAAATCGTACATCTTGCATTCACATCTTGCAATCACCAGTGTGATAAGGGATATGTGACTTCAAACGTAAAAATTGCTATTTTAATAATGTTTACATCTTGAATCTTTTGTCGTATTCGTGCATTGAAACAGGTGGAGAGTACCACAACTGTTAACAACTACCATCTGTCTTGACAGGTACGCCACTGAGTGTCACATCTAGCACCTGTTTATTTCTTCACTTAGGAGAGCGTGTAAAGGCGCAGTACATTGTCATGACCAAGAATCCAGAATGTGGTGCTATCCACGGGCACGGCGTAGCGTGGACGATAACCAAGCCGATCAAGGGCTGTTATCATCCAACGGTCCATAGAGAGCACCTGTACGCGCTTGTTTCTTCCATCACAGACGAGCAGGACGCCGATCCTGTCACAGCCACAGAGTATGCCCCCACACAGTTGTCCCGCGCGTCCTCCTTCCTTCTCCTCACCGTACTTGCCTACCTGTCTGCCTTCCATACTGTATTTATATAGCTTATCAACACCAAGCGAATACACGAATAAGTGACCCATACATACTTGAAGAGAATCGTGTAAAGAATAACGAGGATTTGTAGCATATGTTGTCTGTATGTCTGACACGTATTGCCATGTCTCACTCACACCTTGAAAGACCAAAACCTTCTGTGAATTACGTTCCAGAGCATAAAGTGTATCCTCGTGTATGCAAATGTCGGGAAAGCGTCCATTCGCTAGCGTTTGCAGCACATGTCCTACAGATGAGATAGAATACACTCCACTGACACTTGCTATGATGGCTATTTCTGTCTGTTGACATGCACTTGTGTAGGACCTGGACTGTACTATTGCTCTTGGTTCTTGCACAGTCGGCGGGAGCAGGAGTTCTCTCTGGAGCGTACCATTCTCCGCGTAAATCAGAACTCGTGCTTTCTTATCTCTCCAGCTCGGAAGCCAAACTTTCCCATTGATGACTGCAAAATGGTTGTCGAAACAAGCGTCTGTTTTTACGGATGTGACCAATTTGGGCTTCTTTTTGCATAATGCTTGTAGCTCAAACGGCCATGTACCCGAGTTTTTATCACGCTGGTGAAAGTGTAGAGTACCAATGATGTTGGTTTGGGTATGGTGTACGGCTCGCAGTTCTGTCAAACACGCGCTGGCATCGACACTGTTCACAGATGGCAGCAGCATATGCTTGTCGCGGACGTCACGTGACATGGCCTCCAGTCTGATTTTTACCCCAGACTGCATCTCGTGCAGTAGGGTTGTGCCCTGTGCCGTACGGAGCGTCGTGTCTACCCATGATGTCACGTGCTCGGAATCTGTCACGTGCTGCTTGATCTGACGCTCACACGCCTGCCTTTGATCCTTCAGGGTTTGTCGCATGGTTTGGATCTCGGCGAGTAGTCCAGCGAGATCTGCGTCCAGTTTAACTCGTATCCTTTTGCGAGTGTCCTTGACCTCCTTTTCCAAGGCTTCAATAGAGTTTCCGATTTTGTCAGCATGTGCTTGGATCTCGACAGCTCTTTGCTTGGCGTCTATGATGTTCGCAAGGATCTCATTCTTTTTTTCTTTGATGTGCGGGACGATGCGCTTGAGTGCCTCCTCTACTTCTTCGCATTTGTGGCCGTCATGGTCGACGGCCTTGCAGATCACGCACAGTGGTTTCTCGCAAGGCAGGCAGTTCAGCTCAATAAACTTGCTTTCGTGCTTGGAGCAGAACACAAGCTTGTCTATGACAATCGCTTGTTCTTTATCTCCTAAGGCAATCCAGTGGTGAGATGCCATGAGTGGGAAGCCGTCGTGAATCATTTTACATTTCGCACAAAAATCCGATTTGCATTCGATGCAGCGGTGCGTAGAGGCCCCTGTGTTGCATTGCTTGCATTTTCTGGGTACTCCCGTCGTGGTAATCATCTGGTAGAACTCCAGTAACTCGTTGATCAAGAAGTTGTGGCGAACGCTGGTGACGTCACAGAACTCTCGACACGTCGGGCACTTGTAACCGGTTATCTGACCTCGCTGTTCGGTGTAAAGGCCGTTCACGCAGCCCTTACACAGTGTGTGGAGGCAGGGAAAAGTGTGCGGCTTGTCGAAGATCTTGAAACATACACAGCAGGATATCCTCCCCTTGAGCCATTTTGCTGCATCTTTATTTGCCATTATGCTCCTAAAATAATAAAAGTAGCTTTTATAGATGTATTCACTGTAGTGCTTCTGTAGGTGTGTTGATTGCACTGCTTTTGTTACTCGAGGAATTCGCTGAAAATACTGGTTTGACGAGAATAAATGTACTTGTGAACCTGGCGGGTGTAAAATTTTGAGTGAAAAAACCCCACCGGCTGGCTGATGTGTAAAATTGTACATTAAAACACTTTCCCAAAAGTTTAAAAACAAATGCCATTACAGATGTGAGTTATTAGCTCTATGACTGGGAAATATTTGTCCCTTATGTCATTAGCCTAATGCAGTCAGTGATAAGACCTGGAAGCAACCACACGAACCTGTAACCAACAGGCTAGTCTCCAGCCCCATCCTTCCCCCAGTACTAACATGTAATCATGAAACTAGTCTCCGGCCCCGAGTACAAATATGTAATCAACAGCCTAGTCTCCAGCCCCATGGAATCTCCGAACTAGTCTCACGCCCTCTCCTTCCCCAGTAGAAACATGTAACCAACAGCCTAGTCTCCAGCCACCCTCCCCCATTAGTCTCCAGCCACCCTTCCCCATTGCAAACATATAATCGCAAACTAGTCTCACGCCCCCTCCCCCAGTTTAAACATGCAATCACCAAACTAGCACAAAAATATACATGGACAAGTAGCAGCTCCACCCCAAAATATACGCACTGTGATATCCCAGCCACAGAGCCAACACCCACCCTGAGTATGTAATTCTTCGGTAATTCGATAAAAATTAAAAGATCCGCACTCTATCTTCAAGATATTAAGGCGTGGGAGCTTAGTGAGAAAGCATTTCCGGACTAAACTTCTAAGTCGGTAATTAACAGATTACAAGCACGCCGTTTCGCCTCAGCGTTTCGTAGTGCAAAAGATCTGGTAATTAACATTTTTTGTTTGGCCATACAATTTATTTACAAAAATTCACTAAACTATTATTAACGGGCTGATAGAACTTGAATATTAGAAAAGATTTTTGCAATACCTTTTTCAATAATTGCTCAAAATTCTGTCCATTGCACATAAATCATCAACGATGATGATCAACGATGACGATGAAGACATCAGTCTTTTTTTACAAGTTTAAGAGGGGGGATACAAATGAACCAGTTCGAAAAAAGAGGATTATGACCGGTGTTGGGTGCAGAAAAACAGTTCTAGCTAAAAAAGGAGCCCTGCTTTTCTGCATACGCAAGAGGGCAGCAAAAAAAAACAACCTTCTTTGTTGCTATGGTTTACACAGCGGCGGCCTTAGTATTTACTCCAGTTTTTTTCTTTATTTTGTGTTTGTTTGTTTTTTGTTTTTGTTTAATTTTGTTTTTTTACATCATTTCTTCCCAACAGGTAGAACCTGTGGGGAATATATGCGATTTATCACGTGTCAATCGGTCTGTCGGTCTGTCATCAAGAGCTTGTTAACACGATAATTTAAAAACTGCTGCAAGGATTTTAATGAAACTTGGTATGTAGCTTCTATGGGAACAAACACAGATCAGTGTTGTAAATGGGCCAGGTTTGTCCAAGGAAAATGGACTAGCTGGAAAATTTTAGCTTAACTGTTGGAGGGCCTGTGGGGAATATGTGAGCTATGCACACTGCTTTAGTTTATTTTGGGTGTGAGGCAGGTTTAGGGCTTCGTGAATACGGCTTGTGCTTTTCGAGTTGATCAATAAATTTTTGATTTTGGGGGGAAGTTTTGAAGAAAATACTTTAAAATGTATCTTCTCCTACAGTTTTGATCCGATATCATTTATTTTGGGTGTGAAGCATGCTTAGCGGTTTGTTAATACGGCTTGTGCTTTTAGAGTCGATCAGGATATTTTTGGGGGATTTTTTAAAGAAAAAATTCAACATGAATTTCCTCCTACATTTTTATCAGATGTCATTTGTTTTTGTTATGAGTCGTCTCTGGGGGGGGGGGGGGCATGCATACGAGTTGTGCTTTTTGAGTGCATTGGAAATTTTTTTATTTTTTTAGCCTAGCTTACGCTACACGTAAGCTGGGGTATTCCTATCGGTCTGCGGATGGCGTCCGTTAGTTAGTTAGTTAGTTAGTTAGTTCGCTGTAAACTTTGTTTCAAAACGCATCTCCTCCTACAATTTTGATTCGATGTCATTTATTTTTGGTGTGAGGCATCCCTAAGAGGTCGTGCATACGGCTTGTGCTTTTCTAGTTGATCGAGTGATTTTTGAATTTTTTGGGAATTTTTAAAGAAAAAAAATTAAAATGTATCTCCTCCTACATTTTTGACCCGATGTCATTTATTTTTGGTATGAGGCACCCCTAAAGGGTCATGCATATGGCTTGTGCTTTTTAGTCGATCGGACAAGTTTTGTATTTTTGGGGATTTTTTAAAGAAAAATTTTTGAAAAAAATGCATCTTCTCCTACAATTTTGATTCAATGTCATTTATTTTTGGTGTGAGACATTCCTAAGCGGTTGTGCATACGGCTTGTGCTTTTTTAGTCGATCGGGTGATTTTTTAATTTTTGGGGATTTTATAAAGAAATTTTAAAATGTATCTCCTCTTACATTTTTGATCCGATGTCATTTATTTTTGGTATGAGGCACCACTAAAGGGTCGTGCATACGGCTTGTGCTTTTTTAGTTTGTATTTTTGGGGAATTTTTAAGCAAATATTTCGCAAATAATTGAAAATGCATCTGCCCCTACAATTTTGATTCGATGTCATTTATTTTTGGTGTGAGTGCATACGGCTTGTGCTTTTTAGTCGATCGGGCAATTTTTGTATTTGAAGAAAAACACTTCAAAATGCATTTCCCCCTACAGTTTTGAACCGATTTCTTTTTTTTTTTTTTTTTTTGGTTTGAGGCATCCCTAAGGGGTTGAGCATACGACTTGCGCATTTTAGACGATCCGACAATTTCTGTATTTTTGGGGAATTTTTGAAGAAAAACTTCAAAATGCATTTCCTCCTACAGTTTTTATCCGATTTCATTTATTTTTCCTATGAGGCATTCTTAGGTAGGTCTCGCATACGGCTTGCGCTATTTGACTCGACTTGGGAATTTTTGAATTCTTGGGGAATCATTTATTTTGGGGCTGAGGCATGCTTAGGGTGTCGTGAATATGGCCTGTCTTTTTCAGTTGATCAGAGAATTTTTGAAGAAAAAAATTTAAAATGCATTTCCTCCTACAGTTTTTATCAGATTTCATTTATTTTCGATATGAGCCGTCTCTAGGGGATCATGCATACGGCTTGTGCTTTTTGAGTGAACTGGAAAACTTTTGAATTTTTTTCGGAATTTTTTAGAAAAAAAAATTAAATGAATCTCCTCCTTCAGCGCATAAACGCAAGTTAAATGAACTTGCGCAGTAGTCAGATTTAACAACCGCACATCGACTCAAGTTAAATAACATTCGCAGTAGTCCAAATTAAGTACTGCGCATCGATGCAAGTTAAATAAACATGCGCATTGGTCCGAAATGTGAACCGCGCATCGACGGAAGAGATTCGAACTGGTCCAAAATAAGCACCGCGCATCAACGCAAGTTAAATAAACATGCGCACTGGTCCGAAAAAAAAGAACTACGCATTGACGTAAGTTGAATAGACATGAGCAGTGGTCCGAAATGCGAACCGCAAATCGAGGCAAGATAAATAAATATGCGAAGTGGTCTGAAATGCGAACCGCGCATCGACGCAAGTTAAATAAATATGCGCACTGGTCCGAAAAAAGAACCGCGCATCGACGCAACCCAAAGAAACATGCGCACTGGTCTGAAATGAGAACCACGCATCAACACAAGTTAAATAAACATGGGCAATGGGCTGAAATGCGAACCGCGCATCGACGGAAGTTAAATAAACATGCGATCCGGTCCAAAATAAGAAACGCACATCAACGCAAGTTAAACAAACATGCGCATTTGTCCGAAAAAAGAACCACGCATCGACGCAAGTTGAATAGACATGCGCAGTGGTCTGAAATGAGAACCGCGCATCAACGCAAGTTAAATAAACATGCGCAGTGGTCCGAAGAAAGAACCACGAATCAAAGCAAGTTGAATAGACATAAGAGTCGGGCATCGACGGGACTTAATTAACCACGCGTTCTGGTCCGAAATGCAAATCGCGGGTCAACGCAAGTTAAATGAACCTGCTCACTGGTCCAAAAATGCGAACCGCGCACCTACGCAGCCTAAAGAAACAGGTATACTGGTCCCAAATGCGAACCGGATATCAATGCAAATTAAATAAACATGTACACTGGTCCGAATTGCGAACCGCACATCAGCGCAAGTTAAATAAACATTTGCAGCGGTCCAAAATAAGTACCGATCATCAACACAAGTTAAATAAATATGCGCAATGGTCCAAAATGCGAAGCACGCATCAACACAAGTTAAAAAAAAACATGCGCGCTGGTCCGAAATGCGAACCGCACATCAACACAAGCTAAAAAAGCAAGCACACTGGACCAAAATAAGCACCGTGCATCAACGCAAGTTAAATAAACATGCGCACTATTTCGAAATGCGAACTGCCCCTTAACGCAACTTAAATAAGATACGCACTATTCAAAATAAGAACTGCGCATCAACGCAACTTAAATAAACATGCTCACTGGTCCAGAATAAGAACCGCGCATCAACTCAAGTTAAAGAAATATGCGCATTGGCCTGAAATAACCGGGTATCGACGCGTTAAATAAACATACTCAGTGGTTCGAAATGCGAACCACGCGCCAACGTAAGTTAAATAAACATTTGCACTGGTCCAAAATAAGCACCGCGCATCAACGCAAGTTAAATAGACATGCGTAATGGTCCGAAATTCGAACTGCTCATCAACGCAAGTTGAATAAACATGCACACTGGTCCAAAATGCAAACCGCGCACCAACGCAAGTTAAATAAACATATGCACACGTCCAAAATAAGCACCGTGCATCAACGCAAGTTAAATAAACATGCAAACTGGTCCGAAATGCGAACCACGCATCAAGGCAACCTAAGGAAACTTGGGCTGTCCAAAATAGGAACCGCACATCAACACAAGGTAAATAAACATGCGCACTGATCCGAAATAAGAACCGCACATCCACACAAGGTAAAAACGACATGGGCGCTCGTCCGAAATGCGAACCGTTCATCAACGCAAGTTAAATAAACATGAGCACTGTTCCAAAATGAGAGCCGCGCATCTACGCAAAATTAAATAAACATTCGCACTTGTCATATGCGCACTGGTCCGAAATGCGAGCGTTGTTTGAAGGTATCTATGGCAGACTATCCAGTCTACCAGAGATACAAAAAATCTGTTTCCCATTTTCCGGGAAAGAAATCTATGTTCTGGTCCGGTGCTAAATTAATTATTGAACTAGCTCTTTGCCGTCTCATCTTTTGAAGCCCAATTTTTCAGGAAAATTCCCTTGCTCATGCACGCTGGAATTCGTCTTATTGCTTTTGGTAAGCTGGGACTTTGTCCTTGGACAAACTTGTTTTAATTTTGAAAAAAAATTGAACTGAATCTCCTTCTACAGCGCATGATCGAAAGTTAAATGAACTTGCCTACTAGCGCAAAACTAACAACCACGCATCTGCGAACTTACATAAACATGTGCACTGATCCGACGAAAGAACCACGCATCGACGCAAGTTGAATAGACACATACACTGGTCCGAACTGCGAATCGAGCATCAAAGTAAACTAAATAAACATGCGCACTGGTCCAAATAAGAACCGCTCATCAACACAAGTTAAATAAACATGCGCACTAGTTCGAAATAACAAACGCGCATCGACGCAAGTTACATAAACATGCCCAGTGGTCCGAAATGCGAACCACGTTTCAACGCAAGTTAAATAAAGATGCGCACTGGCCCGAAATGCACACCGCGCATCAACGTAAGTCAAGTAAACATGCCCAGTGGTTCGAATTACGAACCGCATATCAACGCAACCTAAAGAAAACATGCGTACTGGTCTGAAATGAACATGTGCACTTGCCCGAAATGCGAACCGCTCATCAACGCAAGTTAAATAAACATGCGCACTGGACGGAAATGCAAACCGTGCATTAACGCAAGTTAAATAAACATGCTCAATGGCCCGAAATGCGCACCGACCATCAACACAAGTTAAATAAACATGGACACTGGTCCAAAATAAGCACCGCGTCTGAACGCAAGTTAAATAAACATGCGCACTGGTTCGAGATGCGAACCGCGCATCAGCGCAACCTAAACAAACATGCGCACTGGTCTGAAACGAGAACCACGCAACAACACAAGTTAGGTAAACATGCGCACTGATCAACCGCGCATCAACGCAAACTAAATAAACATGCGCACTTGTCTAAATGAAAACCGTACATCGAGGCAAGTTAGATAAATATGCGCACTGATCATGTTTGTACAACAGTTCACTTGTGTGGATTCAATTTCGATACATTGTTCAAAGATATCTCTGGTAGACTATTCAGTCTACCAGAAATAGACAAAATCTGTTTCCCATTTTCTGGGAAACAAATCTTTGGATGTATTTATTGGTTTATGGTTGGGTCCGTTGCTAAATTAATTATTTAGCTAGCTCTTTGTCATCTCGTCTTTTGAGGCCCAATTTTTTACTGAAATTCTCTTGTTCATGCATGCTGAAATTGGTCTTGTTGTTTTTCGTAAGCTGGGACTTTGTCTGTTTCTCTTTTAAGAAAATATTCACCGCCTTTTCCACTAATTTCAAATGTGAACTTTAAATATGAAACTGAATGTTTCGTTTTTGCAATATGCGGAGATCTTTTGATTAATAAAAATCCGTGTAATAATCTTGTTTGATTAAATATCTAACTGAGTATTTTATTTGCCTGTTCTAACTTTACTGCCCAATTTACCAGATTGGTAAACTGAATATTTTTGCAAAAACGATGATAAATGGAGATATTTTAACTACTAAAAATGAGTGTGATGATTTTTTTCATGATTAATATATGGTGAAACGAAATTTGCCATAACATGGTTTTCTTAACCTTTCATTACAGTGGCAACAGATTGTGAGCAAAAAAGGTCTTGTATAAATACTTATACAGCCGCGGCCAATTACCTAGCGTGTACCCTTTCCAAAATCGTGACATAAAAACAGCCAACAAGTAAACAATTGACCCTTGAGGAAAATTGTAGGGAAAGGCTGATTTTTGCGAGGTTGTTTGTTTGCTGACAACGCCGGCTTTCTTTGGAGAAAATGTTCCTGATTCCGTTTCTGATCTGCTTTGAATCTAATACTTTTATGCATTCACCACGGAACTTCAGTGCTGGTCAATAGACTTCGCATGATATTCCTCTTAGCTTTCTATATCACAGAAAGTCACCAAAGCATCCAAGGAATTCGCGTCGTGAAGCTCTATGAATTACAGGGAATACACGTGTTCCTTATAAATTTGTGGGAATTCACTTATTCTCATATATTCACATAGTCACAACGAATCCCCTTGAAATATGCGTACTGCCTGATTACACGAATTCCTGTAACGTATGCAATAAAATTTCACAAATATCGCAAGGGAACAAATCTACTTCCCCTCCGCTGCCCCCCTGGGAGGTACAGACACCTGTTGGGACACTAATTTAAAACGGCACTGCGGAATTCACTAGAAAGGACACTTCTTAAATGACAAGCAAAACTTTTTTTTAGTAAAAAGTGTTTAGCAAGAAGTAAAATTTATTTTCAATCAAAAGGAGCAAATACTCAACATCTTTTGAAAAAGAAGTATGAATAAGATTTGCGTTACGTTATTATTTTCAAACGTGAGATAATTTGAATCTCACGTTTACCCAAGCCCTAAATATGAATCGAAGCCGTGTTTGATCAGTCGGAAGTATATGCAAGCAAATTCATGAGGAATTTCATATCGTAATTTACAGCTAAAATTTATTGTTTAAAACTTAAATCTGCATAAAACATTTAACATGTGGACAGGGGAGTCAGAAACATGATTAATTACACCAATGTGATAAGTAATCAATTGTAAAACATCTTATTCCAGAAGTAATTTTTACTTCTGAATCGTGTTGACCAGGTTAAAACTTTTCAAGAAACGTTTTATTTTGTGCGAGGCACGCACAAGAAGTAAAATGGGAAGTAAAATGATAAGTTTTTACTTCTGGCAAAAGGTCCGTATAATATTGTATTTGCGTTCCATATATAACACACTTAATGCCTGTTAAATTAATTTCCGCTTCTGCATGAGATCACAGTCAATGGATTTGAAAATTCGGAGTCAGCGTGAACACTTTTTTTCGAGGGGTACCCTTATTTATTCATTTAATGCTTAATACCAGATCACTGCGTTAGGACTGCCTTTATGCTTTTATAAAGTGCAATACATTCAGCTTATGTTCTCTTAATAAAGAGTATGAAATTTTTAGTAACGTTTCCGTTGTTAACCAAAATATTGCCCTTGTGGGTTGGGTAAATCGTGAGGATGTCCCACTGCTGTCTTGTCACTGCATGTCGTAAGATGCGAGTAATGGGAATTTCTTATTAACTTTTCGTTTACTATTTAGTCATTTTTCTTTTTTCTCCAACTTGTTCTTTTAGCAAGTGCATCCAGATGCAGCCTTCATGCCGAGACGGATCAGGTTGTTCTTAGTGAGACGTCGCCCGTGCAACCTCGGCCAACATAATTTGGTCATGCATTATCATATGCAATTACAGTTCTGCTAACCGCCGAATTACTAACACAGAATATTTGCCTGTTGCTTCCACTATGAATAAAGAAGGAGTTGTTGCTGACAGTAAAGAATAAAAGCTGGTGATTTGCCTGGCACTTTTCATCAGAAGTGTAAATCAATGAAATATTTAACTTTTCACCAAACGATGAGGTCGTCTTCCGGTATAAAGTGTAATTTTTACCCCAAAACAGTGTCTGTTTTTGCAATGAAAAATAGAACATAAATGTCAGTGTAGTACATCCCTCTAGAAAATCCGGAAAATATTTGAAATTAAATGAGAACTCTGGAAAAGTACCCTGAACATGCAGAAATTTTTTTTCACAGATAGATTTTACCTTCTATATAAGGGCAAAAAATGTTGGCAAGACAACCTACGCACCTGTGTTAATAAAATCGCACCCCACCTCTTAAACATTGCACAGATATAAAAAACATTTAGAACGTTAAATAACCTTACAGTAATTAATAAAATAAACACACTTACCCGTGGTAATTTTCTTCTCTTTTCTACCTCCTAAAAGGCTTTTGAAATAAATAATTATTCGACTTCGCAACTACCAATGCAAGAATGAATTCGCCAATACTGTTGTTATAAAACAGTTGACGATCTATCTGTTATATATAAACACAGAGCGGATGGATATGTTAAAAAGTAGTTCCAATCTTTTATGAATACCATTTTTGCGGAATCACCAGTGGGTCTGCGAGGTAAAAAGGTGCTATGCACAACAGAAGTAGTCGTAGAAGTTGGCTGTTGAACAACACACTCGTTCATACGCCACTAGCAACACGGTTCCCGGATGTGCAATTAGGTTGTTATTCATAAAGCGTTGTATGGGGTGATATATCGATTATTAGCAAATACAAGTCACACTGTATATTTGTAAATAAATACTGCAATTTTTTTTACCTTCTTGATAGCTGACTCCACTCCTTTGTAATAAACCGTTTGCGGGTGTGATTTTTGAAATTGTTAAATCATGCGTCTTACACAAACAGTCCATATATTTAATCGGGCTGTTCGATGTTGTATAATGTGTTTATGAATACGGCCCTAAGCCGCATGTATTCATGTATTGTCACGCATCCTATGTGAATACTCACTTTTGACTTACCTTTAGACGAATAAACATCAGATATAGAAAATACAACATGGTGGCAGCGGTAAAGCATTAAAAAAATTCTAAAACAAGTAAATATTTAAATCTTCCAAAAAATGGCTCAAGCGACAGTATCACCTCCGGAGCAATTTGACTTTAAACGCCCGGAAGGTTTCGATAAGTGGATAAAACGTTTTGACCGCTATCTTTGTGCGACGGGGATCCAGGATAATGCGGTTAGGGTAAATACCCTAATTTACTCAATGGGCCCGCAAGCCGAAGACGTCATCGCAAATTTCGGTCTGAGCGCGGATCAAAGTGGCAACTACGAGACGGTGCGAGAACGATTTTTGTCATTTTTCGTTGTTCGGAAAAACGTCATTTTCGAACGCGCCCGATTCAACCGCCGCATACAGAGCGAAGGGGAGAGCATCGATAGCTTCATTACCGACCTCTATGCGCTGATTGAGCACTGCGAATACGGAGAAAAGGAGGACGAGTTCTTGCGCGATCGAATCGTCGTCGGTATACGAGATACTAAATTAAGCGAGACGCTGCAACTGGATGATAAACTCACTCTGAAATCCGCCGTCGACAAAGTATGGCCAAAAGCTTTGATCGAGAAGCAATCATCTCTCCTACAAGGGATGAACACAGCCCGATCAGATGTAGTTAAAAACAAAAATTGCTTCCTCAAGTCTGAAGTCCAGGACCGGACCGGGAAAAAGACCGGACAACAAACAAAGTCACAGAAGAAACAGGCTTAACCATCTTCGCAACAATCGAAGCGTCATCGCTGCGGTGGAAATCCTCACGCCCGCCAAAATTGCCCAGCACGGGAATCGGCATGCGGGAATTGCGTCAACATAGCTGAAAAGAATGCACATGCTTGTACAGAATGTGGTGCATTGTACAACAGCGAAGCAGCTTTGCTCAAACATATGGAGCAGTGTGGTGCGGATGCTGATGACAGGAGTTCTGAAAGTGAGTCAGAAACAGACTCTGAAAGTGAGTCAGAAATAGACTCTGTTTGGCATGATATGGTTCAAGACGTCTACGATGACTATGATAACATATTTCAAGAAAAGGTTTCAGAATATGAAGAACAAGGACTTGAAGATGCGCGTGAAATAGCAAGTTATGACCTTCGACCCATTTATAAGCATGGACTAAAACAACTGTTTATGAGACTGTTCAACTATACCCAGCGTCTACAACAAAGCAAACATTATCAAAAGATTTTAGAGGACTTTAATTACTTTGTTGATGAAAAACATTATAAGTATTCAAAGGCATTAAAGGCGGCTATAAGGAAAAACAATGCATTCTTTGAAGAGCAACTAGATATGGAGGAGGAGGAGGATGGTAGCAGTGACAACAAAAGTGGCATGGACAGTGAACAGAGTGAAACAGATGCAGAAAAATAGAATTATTTGACTAAACTTTATAATAAGACTTTATAAATGTTGTAATATTTTATTAACTTAAGCGTTGTGTAATATATGTCTTGCTTTACAACATATAAAGTCGTAAGGTTCCTGACACGGTTTTAATTGACCCGTAAACCATATATCATATATTGGGTATTATAGTTAATTTTGTATTATTATGTATTATATTCAAGAATTGTATTATTATGTATTATATTCAAGTATTGTTTTATTATGTATTATATCCAAGTATTGTTTTATTATGTATTATATCCAAGTATTATATGAGAAAAATAAAAAGTTGAAAAGCATCATATGTGTTTTTATTGAACATTACAAATATGTACAATTATGATAAAAACAAAACTATTTCAAATACATATTATGTTAATACATGTGCAGAAGAACTAAACTTAAAATTTTATAACAACTGACTTCACATGAACATAGATAAAGTTAATTTCATAGTCTACATATGAAGACAATTTAATTTGAACTACATATCAAATGTACATGTCCATATGAGTCAAAGCTAAGTTCTTGTCAAGCTTCAAAACCGTCGGTCCAATCTTCTGCACTGTGATGAAATCACAGCATCCACTAAGCTCGTCATGCTGTTAAAACTGTATACAGTCATCTCGCTGTCTACTCAACCATCTTCTGACAGTCACTGCATTTATACAGATCCATTTTCTGAAGCATGAGATCCACTGACGTCATTTGCTTCTTCAACATGTGCCAGTCTTTCAATGACAACAAAATTCCCTTCTTGGTAGGATATAACCTACCAGATGCATGATTCGTAATATATTTACGAATGTTAACCATCACTTTCTGTTGATAATTCACCAATTTAATATATGTTTCTCCATTAATGGGTATCATAACCGGTGAATCGTCTACACGCATCTTCTTCATAGTGGTATCAGCTTTACGCTCCGGTTCTCGCTTCACATTAGGCTCTGTCGTATTTTTCGCATTTTACACGGCGGCGTCATAGCTGGTAACTCATCTCTTTTTATCTTTCTAAGATGTGGTCGCTTTTGACGCTGCTGACGTGACTTCGCCTTAGACTTTACCATGGGCATTGCCTTAGACTTTGCTGTAGGTATTGTCTCAGGCTTTGCTAAAAAAATTTTCTGCAGGCATTGCCATAGATGGTAGTTGTTGTTCACTCACTGCAGACATGTTCACTCTTCAGTATCTTGATACAGAATGTGCGTTATGTCTGAGGGTAGGTACCTTTTATGCTCTATAGGGAGCTGCCACACTCGAGGTTGGACACACTATGTCCTAAAATGTTTAGAAATAATTTTACCATATGCGACTTTGCAGCCAATTGTAAGATTTCGAACAAATGTTGCATGTATACATCCTTTCGGTTCAACCTACACTATTCAAATGATGAGAAAGTCTTTAAACATAGCTCTATATACAACTTGTTGAACATGTTGAACAACATGTTGAACAACAACATGTTGAACATGTTGAACAACTTGTTGAACATGTTGAACAAGTTGAACATGTTGAACTTGTTGAACTTGTTGAACATGTTGAACATGTTGAACATGTTGAACTTGTTGAACATGTTGAACATGTTGAACAACTTGTTGAACATGTTGAACATGTTGAACTTGTTGAACATGTTGAATATGTTGAACGTGTTGAACATGTTGAACAATTTGTTGAACAATACCACGACGTAATATCTTTCAAAAATTATTCGAACACGTGTTTTGAATGGGCTTGCCATTCGAACACGTCTTTAAAATGGGCTTGCCATTCGAACACGTCTTTAAAATGGGCTTGCCATTCGAACACGTCTTTTGAATGGGCGCAGTTTTCCTACATAACTATCCACATTTTCACTTCCCATTTTCCAACAATCGACCAACCAACCAAGTGGTAGAATCGTCTGAAACGTGTAAAAAACTAAATTTGTTAAAGTTGGTTTAGAACCCTGATTTTGACCTTACTACACCATGGTAAAATGTTCAAACTTATTTTATACATCATATGTTGTCAAAAAAACAAAAATTTGTTAAAGTTGGTCTAGAACCCTTATTTTTACCCTACTACACCATGGTAAAATGTTCAAACTTATTTTATACATCATATTTTGTCAAAAAACAAAATTTGTTAAAATTGGTCTAGAACCACCATTTTTCCACTACTATGACTTTAGAACATTCAAATAAGTAGCATGCTAAAATGTTCAAACTTATTTTATATATCATATGGTGTTAAAAACTAAATTTGTTAAAGTTGGTCTAGAACCACCATTTTTCCACAACTATAACTTTAGAACATTTAAATAAGTAGCATGCTAAAATGTTCAAACTTATTTTATATATTATATGTTATAAAAACCTACATTTGCTAAATGTGCTTTAGAAGTGTCATTTTCCAACTACTATAACATAAAACATAGAGTTGTGGAAAATCCCATTCCTTCTCAAATTTATTGATCGTTCCCACGCTCTGAATTAGTGCACTCTGAAATTTATTGATCGTTCCCACGGTCTAGGCCTTTGATGCTTTCAAATTTATCGATTGTTCCCACGTTCTAGGCCTTTGATGTTTTCAAATTTATTGATCGTTCCCACGGTCTGAACGAGTGCACTCTGAAATTTTATCGATCGGTTTCCTCCACACTCTGAACGAGTGCACTCTAAAATTTATTGATCGGTTTCCCCACACTCTGTACACATGTACTTATTCCTATGCTGTGTGGTTAGAACCATTGAAATATGACTAATTAAATATTATCATAATAATAGTGAAAATAGACATAGAAATATAGCCATTATGTTAAAAAAAAAAAAACAGTCACAGTCACATAATGTCACAGAGTCACATGATATCACAGTCACATGTTGTCACATAATGTCACAGAGTCATAAAAGTGAACAAAAAACCAAAAAAAAGTTTGCCCCAATGTGGTATCGATCCCGGGACTCTCAGGTTGCTAGCCGTTTGCTCTGCCAAGTGAGCTATCGCGGCTTGACTGTTAAACGATCTGATAATGACATACATACTTGAAACTAATTATGTTCACATAGCAATTACAAAGTCATATAGCTATATGACTATGTCCGATACATGTCATGTCTTGGTCCTGGGGGGGGTCCGATTCATGTCATGTCTTGGTCCTGGGGGGGTCAATTCATGTCATGTCCTGGTCCTGGGGGGGGGGGTCCGATTCATGTCATGTCTTGATCCTGGGGGGGGGGGGGTTCGATTCATGTCATGTCTTGATCCTGGGGGGGGTCTTCTAAGATTGAGGACCCGGGGGGGGGGGGTGTTCTAAGATTGAGGACCCATGATATGAAAGTGATGCCCGAGGGCGGGTTCGATCCACCGACCTTCAGATCATGGGTCCGCTTACGGGTCCTCTGCTCTACCAACTGAGCCATTCAGGCCAGAAGGTTAATCAGCAGGAAAATATTCCTCATATGCGGTTGGAATCACATCACACATGATTGACAGGTCATGTGACCAATGATGATTGACAGGTCACGTGACTAATGACGTCATGATGATTGACAGGCGACTTAGGGTTATCCTGCTTAGAACTGTCTTAATATGCCATAACATCATGATGACGTCATGATAACGTCATGATAACGTCATGATGACGTCATTATAACGTCATGATGATGACGTCATTATAACGTCATGATGACGTCATTATGACGTCATTATAACGTCATGATGATGACGTCATTATAACGTCATGATGACGTCATTATAACGTCATCATGATGACGTCATTATAACGTCATGATGACGTCATCATGACGTCATTGAACGGGCGCGCGCTCTTTCGATTACCTGTTTCAAAATACCCATGCGAATTCGAAAACAATCACGTCACTGTTTTCGGAGCCCCATGGGGCTCCGAAAACACCTCGTGACGTCATTTTGACGTCATTTCCTGTTTTCGGAGCCAAACTTTTATCCTGCTGAAAATCCCATTCCTTCTCAAATTTATTGATCGTTCCCACGCTCTGAACGAGTGCACTCTAAAATTTATCGATCGGTTTCCCCCACACTCTGTACGAGTGCACTCTGAAATTTATCGATCGGGTTTTCCCCACAGTGACGTCATTATGACGTCACTGTTTTCGGAGCCCCGTGGGGGTTCGAAAACACCATGTGACGTCAATATGACGTCACTTCCTGTTTTCAAACCCCCCGTTTTTCAACTACTGCAGGAAACAGAATCAGTGAATTTTACATAACGGAGCAAGGAAAGGGGATCAGTTAACTGTACATAAATTTAACTCTTGTGAATGCATAGGGGAGTAGAGGTTTGGGTGTTGTCCATTTGTCGGTCCGCCCGTCCGTCCATCGCCGATAATACTCCCAAACTTAAAATCCACTTCATTTCCTATGATATTTAGCTACAGATCAAATATGTATAAGCACACGTCATTACGATTTTGACCGTGATCCAATTTCAAGGTCACAATGGCTACCATCTTGGATGTTCACTCAAAATCCTTCATTACCATGATAAAAAACGTTGATTGGTCGAGTACGCCAGATAAAAAGTCTTACTTTCTAGTTGACAGTAGGTACATTGGTCCCTGCCTGACTTTTTGGTGATTCGCCAAAATTGGCGGAAATATTAGCGAAAAATTTGTATTTCAGTAAAATCTTTACTGAGGCCATATAAATAGTCTAACTGTCGTAATTTTGGTTAAAGACAGCGGTCATGAGTACTTACCTGGTTAGTATTACCTTTTTCGTAATTCGACAAAAACTGGCTGAATACTGAACAAAAAACAGTTTGGGGCCATTCATAAAGTGTGTACGCAAAAATTTGGCAATCTTTGACCCCCCCCCCCCCCCTCCCCTCTACGCAGTGTGTACGCAGTGGCCTATACCTCCTGTCCCTCCGCTGCACGCGCGTACGCAATATGTTGTGCTATGTTGAAAAATTATCAGTTTGTTTTAAAATCTATAATGCCAATTAATCAGTGACAAGATTGAGCGTGCACATGCTAACAGACATTAAAATGTGAATAAAATAGCCATGGCGCTAAAAAAGAGGATAATATTTAGTTTGTAAATCGATGTGTTAGGTTCTTTAATTACATAAAAATGCTTGAGAAAAATGTTAAAAAAATGCGTACGTACGCAGCAGCCTGGACCCCCCTCTCCCTCCCTCTATACGCAGTGCGTACGCACCGACCGTGACCCACCTCCCACCTCTGTGCGCACGTCCTTTATGGGTGATCCCCTTCTTATTAAATTTTTAACTAACGGATAACTAAGGGATATTATTTAGCCCATCAGTAACAGTACGCTAGTACTTACCTGGCTAGAATTTTATTCGCCAAATTATCGGAAATATTGAAGTAAAACGATTTTGTTATGGAGGGTATTGGAGGGTATTGTCACCTACCTGGCTATACACATATATTTTTTATTCACTAACATTGGCTGAAAAAATGCCGAAAAATACAATTTTTATTAAATTCTTAACTGACGACAGGGAAACAGTCTTTTGGTCTTGAAATGTTGGTTAAAAGCAGTAGACTTTGGCACCTGCTCGCTTTTCACTTTTGTTTGACGATCTACCATAACTGGCGGAAGAGTCTAGGCCCACCCCCCCCCCCCGACCGAAACCACCCCGGCCCTAACCCCTCCCCCCCCGACTAATACCCCCCGGCGGTCTAAACCCTCCGACCCAACCCCAACCCCCCTCTTATCGCACTCGTACGAAACATAGCCATTTACTAGATTTTTTTGCTTTACGTACAAATGGCCTTGGTATAATATCTTTGGATTCCCTTTAGCAGATGTGATGTATTCCATGATGGTAGCATGATTTTTCACAGCAATCTGGGTCACTAAATTACCCATTCAAGTGAATCACAATGGAGCCGGGGGGTTTTAGTCGAGCGGGGTTGACGGGGGGTTAGGACCGGGGGGGTTCCGGTCGGGGGGGTGGGCCTGTTCCCCTGGCGGAAATATTAGCCTAAGGGAATTTTTCTTTGAAACACATCTCTTCTTAGCATCTTTGTGGAAACGTCATAAAGTGTTATTGAATGAAGGTGGGGGGGGGGGGGCGGTCGTGCAAGTGCCCGTTGTCTCTCCCGCCGCTACTTATTTTGCAATGTGCAAAAATTGGTTAAAAAATTTACGAATTTTTTGTAAAAATTAAAATCTAAGTCTATGCCAGAGATGTAGCCTTACTGTCATAAAAATATAGCCTAATCGTGCCGTTACTTTTTGGTGATTATTATTATTATTGTTATTATTATTATTATTATTATTATTATTATTATTATTATTATTATTATTATTATTATTATTATTATTATTATTATTATTGGCAGCTGACCACAAAAAATGAAAAAAGTAGCGAAAAACCACTTTCTTGTTAAGATGTACTAAACTCTTGACTGACGCCAGGTACTTAGCCTTACTGTCTGGAAATTTTGGTTAAAGGTTATACATACATGTCATAAATCCTGATATTCACTATCCGTGAGCTGGGACATTGTCAACAAAAAATCTTGTTGTCTGTGAAATGTTTGGCCAAATTTGTATGTGAATGCTGCCCCTCGTCCAAATGCTAGTCTTAGCATAAACAGGATAGCCCGAAGTACAGTCACGTGCTAGTCCCGGTACAAACAGGATAGCCCCAAGTACAGTCACGTGCTAGTCCCGGTACAAACAGGATAGCCCCAAGTACAGTCACGTGCTAGTCCCGGTACAAACAGGATAGCCCCAAGTACAGTCACGTGCTAGTCCCGGTACAAACAGGATAGCCCCAAGTACAGTCACGGGCTAGTCCCGGTACTAACAGGATAGCCCCCAGTACAATCACGTGCTAGTCCCGGTACAAACAGGATAGCCCCAAGTACAGTCACGTGCTAGTCCCGGTACAAACAGGATAGCCCCAAGTACAGTCACGTGCTAGTCCCGGTACAAACAGGATAGCCCCAAGTACAATCACGTGCTAGTCCCGGTACAAACAGGATAGCCCCAAGTACAGTCATGTGCTAGTCCTGGTACAAACAGGATAGCCCCAAGTACAATCACGTGCTAGTCCCGGTACAAACAGGATAGCCCCAAGTACAGTCACGTGCTAGTCCCGGTACAAACAGGATAGCCCCAAGTACAGTCACGTGCTAGTCCCGGTACAAACAGGATAGCCCCAAGTACAGTCACGTGCTAGTCCCGGTACAAACAGGAGAGTCTCATGGACGGTCACGTGTTAGTCCCAACACAACCAAGAGAGACCCATGGTCGGTCCTCTAGTTGCTAGCCCCAACACAAACAAGAGAGCCCCATGGACGGTCACGTGCTAGTAACAGCACAAACAGATGAGCCCCATGGACGGTCACGTGCTAGTCCCAGCACAACCAAGAGAGCCCCATGGTCGGTCCCCTGCTAGCCCAGCACAAACAAGAGAGCCCCATGGTCGGTCCCCTGCTAGTCCCAGCACAAACAGGAGAGCCCCATGGACGGTCACGTGTTAGTCCCAGCACAAACAGGAGAGCCCCATGGACGGTCACGTGCTAGTCCCAGCACAAACAGGAGAGCTCCATGGACGGTCACGTGTTAGTCCCAGCACAAACAGGAGAGCCCCATGGACGGTCACGTGCTAGTCCCAGCACAAACAGGAGAGCTCCATAGACAGTCACGTGCTAGTCCCAGCACAAGCAGGATAGCCCCATGGACGGTCACGTGTTAGTCCCAGCACAAACAGGAGAGCTCCATGGACGGTCACGTGCTAGTCCCAGCACAAACAGGAGAGCTCCATAGACAGTCACGTGCTAGTCCCAGCACAAGCAGGATAGCCCCATGGACGGTCACGTGTTAGTCCCAACACAAACAGGAGAGCTCCATGGACGGTCACGTGCTAGTCCCAGCACAAACAGGAAAGCCCCATGGACGGTCACGTGTTAGTCCCAGCACAAACAGGAGAGCCCCATGGACGGTCACGTGTTAGTCCCAGCACAAGCAGGACAGCCCCATTGACGGTCACGTGTTAGTCCCAGCACAACCAGGAGAGTTCCATGGACGGTCACGTGCTAGTCCCAGCACAAACAGGAGAGCCCCATGGACGGTCACGTGTTAGTCCCAGCACAAGCAGGACAGCCCCATGGACGGTCACGTGTTAGTCCCAGCACAAACAGGAGAGCTGCATAGACAGTCACGTGCTAGTCCCAGCACAAACAGGAGAGCCCCATGGACGGTCACGTGCTAGTAACAGCACAAACAGGAGAGCCCCATGGACGGTCACGTGTTAGTCCCAGCACAAGCAGGACAGCCCCATGGACGGTCACGTGTTAGTCCCAGCACAACCAGGAGAGTTGCATGGACGGTCACGTACTAGTCCCAGCACAAACAGGAGAGCCCCATGGACGGTCACGTGTTTGTCCCAGCACAAGCAGGACAGCCCCATGGACGGTCACGTGTTAGTCTCAGCACAACCAAGAGAGCCCCATGGACGGTCACGTGCTAGTCCCAGCACAAGCAGGAGAGCCCCATGGACGGTCACGTGTTAGTCCCAGCACAAACAGGAGAGCCCCATGGACGGTCACGTGCTAGTCCCAGCACAACCAGGAGAGCCCCATGGACGGTCACGTGTTAGTCCCAGCACAAGCAGGATAGCCCCAAAGACAGTCACGTGCTAGTCCGAGCACAAACAGGAGAGCTCCGTGGATTGTCACGTGCTAGTCCCAGCACAAACAGGAGAGCCCCATGGACGGTCACGTGTTAGTCCCAGCACAAGCAGGAGAGCTCCATGGACAGTCACGTGCTAGTTCCAGCACAAACAGGAGAGCTGCATAGACAGTCACGTGCTAGTCCCAGCACAAACAGGAGAGCTGCATAGACAGTCACGTGCTAGTCCCAGCACAAACAGGAGAGCTCCATAGACAGTCACGTGCTAGTCCCAGCACAAACAGGAGAGCTCCATAGACAGTCACGTGCTAGTCCCAGCACAAACAGGAGAGCTCCATTGACGGTCACATGTTAGTCCCAGCACAAATATGAGAGCCCCATGGACGGTCACGCGCTAGTCCCAGCACAAGCAGGATAGCCCCATGGACAGTCCCATACTAGTCCCAGCACAACCAGGAGAGCCCCATGGACGGCCACGTGCTAGTCCCAGCACAAACAAGAGAGCCCCATGGACGGTCACGTGTTAGTCCCAGTACAAACAGGAGAGCTCCATGGACGGTCAAGTGCTAGTCCCAGCACAAACAAGAGAGCCCCATGGTCGTCCCCGTGCTAGTCCCAGCACAAACGGGAGAACCCCATGGACAGTCACGTGCTAGTCCCAGCACAAACAGGAGAGCTCCATTGACGGTCACATGTTAGTCCCAGCACAAATATGAGAGCCCCATGGACGGTCACGCGCTAGTCCCAGCACAAGCAGGAGAGCTCCATGGACGGTCACGTGGTAGCCCCAGCACAAATATGAGAGCCCAATGGTCGGTCACGTGCTAGTCCCAACACAACCAAGAGAGCCCCATGGTCGGTCCCCTGCCAGTCCCAGCACAACCAAGAGAGCCCCATGGACGGTCACGTGGTAGTCCTGCCTGGGCTTGAACTTTCATCATGTGACTTTCTGAGAAAAACCGAGTCCTTCAAATAATCTTCCAAAAAACCAATATGGAAGACTCTTTTAGGAAACCCTTACACCGGTGTGACCGAACGGGGCCCTTAGTCTTCCATGGATATCTGCGAATTTGAAACACTATTCGTTAGTGTGTGAAGCCAGCTTGTATCTCTTATTCTTCAATGAAATCATGCAGCAATACATACTTTGCTGATTTCATTTTTACACTCTTTTTTTTTTCTTTTTGACCAGGGCTCACAGTCAAGTATCACTTCGCTGCCACCCAATGGTCTGGCCTTTGCGGCGGCTCGGTTGCCTGAGGTGCTAACAGTTTATCTCATACATGTCAATAATGTTGTTCTATTGTATTCTGAGGCTGAGTCACAGGTAAACCCGTACACTGGCGCGCTCTTACTATAATTCTTTTTAGGGTAATACAAATATAGAACTACCGTATATATAGGAATGCCGTGAAAAATTGTTAACACGGGGCAACTAAAAGTTTAGTCAAGTTTAATCAAAGATATGGAGAATAAAACACACTGAACGCGCGAACGGACGCACGCACAGAATAAATACTAATTGAAAACTCGTCAATGATTGTTAATCTTCAACCAGATGCCTTAGAGCCAAGGATTTGTGATCTTTTCTTGTTGGCCTTTGGCAACATTGCGGTTTTTTCTCAATGTAACTGTTACCGCGAATTTACGCAGGTTATTTTCTGTGCACAGCCAAGCGGAGACCCGAACGAGGCTACATGATTTACGTGCATTCTCTTCACATCAAAGACATTTCAGCAAGCCGTGAGCTCAATATAGAGAAGACCTCTAAAAAATTCATAATGTTGTAACAAAACGTTACGGGATAACGGACTCCAGAAGTACAATAAAGTTAAGCGATTTACATACACGAAAAAAAGACGATCTGTATGCTTGGTCTCGTCACAGAACAGAACTGTCGTCTGAATAAAGTGTGAAAAAATCCTGGGCTCAAGGTGCCGTAAGTACCTCAAAAGACGATCTGTTTGGGTGTTATGGGTGGTCTCCTCACAGACCAGAACGAAACCCACTCGAATATTGACAATAAATTAGGACACATTGGTACGTGTGTCAAAAAGCACTTTTGGACCACTTTTGGACCACACTTTTGGACCACTCAGCTCTTCGCTCCTCGCTGACAGCAGCCTCTCCAAACAGCGGCTTGGCTATTTTCCAGAGTCTTCAGACAAGTCCTAGAATCATTCTGGAAGTGGATGGATTCAGGTTGTTTTGACTGTTGTAAGCAAAAATAAAAAAACTGCAGTGACGTCACTGATATACGTTATATTTCAATCTCTTCCTGCATGAGTATTAAATTTTCAATCTGAGCTTTTTTAGTTGATTTGGAGGTTTTTACCGGTAGTATGTTTAGTGTTTAGTATAAAAATGCACGCGCACCCCAGCATTGTCAAATTTGTTATGTGAGCATTTAATTTAGAATAAACAGGGGATACTTTTTTTTAAAAAACCGCAAGCTCTGTTCTCTGATCCCAGGAATATAACGTTTCTCTTGATTGCATAACCAATTTATTTAGTTGATTCAGTTTTATTTATTTATTGGTGGGGCCTATACGCTCCTATTGCAGAAAATTATTGTGGACTGTGAAATGGCTTAGCTGCACGACATGTGAAATGGCTTAGCTGCACGACATATGAAATGGCCAAGCTGCACGACATTTGAAATGGCTTAGCTGCACGACATGCAAATGCAGCTCCTTTGTGGCTGACGTCTGTTTTAAGATGTAGCACATTTACACTGAGATTATGTCGGATTCTTTGGCGGATGTGCTGAACAAGGCGGCGGTGCGCGGGGACAGTGACACGATCCGCACGTGCCACGACCGCGGAAACGGTGTCAACGTTTCGGATGCTTTAGGATGCACGCCACTCATAACTGCATCGATGTTTGGGCGTACGACAGTGGTCGAGACTCTACTAGAGTGTGGCGCGAAAACAGAGGCGCGCGATGTGTGGGGAAATACGGCGCTACTCCGGGCGGCGCAAGAAGGGCGATCCGATACGGTAGCAATGCTGCTACGTAAAGGCGCAAACCCGGGCGTAAAAGACCGGAGCGATAAGCGAACCGCGTTGATTTACGCGTCAATGCGCGGCCATCGCGAAGTCGTTATACAGCTGTTGCAATACGGCTGTTGTGTGGAAGACACTGACGTCCAAGGCTGGGATGCGTATGCTTACGCGAAGAAAAATAAACACCGACGAATTGCGGATATTTTAAAATCCCACAAAACAGTACAACCAATGAATGGAGAATTTGTCGACATTTCTGATTTCACGCTTTCTGACGCCCGGACTCCAGTTCAAAATACGGAAGAAATGAACCGATCTGAAACAAGGAATCTTGACGTTAATTCCAAAATCTCTTTGACTCAAAAAGAGGTCGAAAACCGAGGGATTGATTTTGGAGAAGAACTGAATTTATTGCGCACTCGAGTGGGCAGTCTGGAAGAAAAAGTGACAGTTTTAACGGAAAATATGGAGGAGCAGAACGTGCTTCTGAGGACTGCTGTACGGGACCATTCCTCGTGGACAACATCGCGTTCCTGCAGTGCCGAAGGCGGTATGTGGCACCCCTCGTTTCAAACTAACACATACATTTTTAAAACGAGTTATTCACATCAGCAGGATTGAATTTAATGTCTTTTTTCATACCGGTTCATTTATATATAAACAGAAATGTCTCTATTTCCTGCGCTGTAAGGAGTGGTTTTTTAGAGGTTTGTCAATGAAATCCCTAACCCAGGCGCCCTAACCACCGTACCCCCTGAGCCAGCCGCCCTAACCACCGTACCCCCTGAGCCAGCCGCCCCACCACCGTACCCCCTGAGCCAGCCGCCCTAACCACCGTACCCCCTGAGCCCAGTGGGTATCCCAGCGACATGTAGATGTGAACATGTAGGGTGAACTTTATTCCTGAGCCAGCTGCCCCACCACCCTACCCCCTGCGTCCCGATGATATCCTAGCGATATGCAGACATGGAGATATGTAGACATGGTGACGTGTAGACATACTAACGTGTAGATATGTAGACATGGTGACGTGTAGACATACTAACGTGTAGATATGTAGACATGGTGACGTGTAGATCTGTAGACACGGAGATAAGTAGACAGGTAGAGCGTACATTATTCCAAATTTTGTGGCAACAATGTAAAATAACAGAAAAAACATATTTGAGGGCGGGGGGGGGGGGGGCAAACCATTTGACATTTTGTTACATCTGCAAGTGCAAAGACCTAATGACTCCTTTAAAAATGGCATCCCATGATAAAAATGCTAGAAAAATATGGGATGTCATGATTAAAATCCTAGAAATAAATATGACAATAACATGAACAAAATTTTAAAAATGTGGGCATATGAATGAGTTCACTCTCTCCTATTCGTCGCTTCTAAAATTTGGTGTAAAACCCATAAATTTCTAAAACTCTCAGAGGAAATAAGATTGAAAATAATAATAAGAAATAAACAGTAAAGTGACTTGAGACTTAAGCAGGTTATTTTTTTTTTACTTTTTTCAGTATTTTTTTTTTTTAATTTCAGAATTGCTCAGTGACTATGTACTGTACCAGTTAGCCGACGACATTGGGAATGAGTGGATGCCTCTGGGAAATTTGCTCGGATTCTCCAGGAAGAAGCTAGAGCAGTTTCAAGTCAATCACCCAAACTCCATACAGAACGTCATTCTGGTGATGCTACAAAGATGGCGGGATGCTCAGGTGAGCAACAAGCTAAAACGCAATGACGTCATTGATTTCACGTCAATCACCCAAACTCCATACAGAACGTCATTCTGGCGATGCTACAAAGATGGCGGGATGCTCAGGTGAGCAACAAGCTAAAACGCAATGACGTCATTGATTTCACGTCAATCACCCAAACTCCATACAGAACGTCATTCTGGTGATGCTTCAAAGATGGCGGAATGCTCAGGTAGGCAACAAGCTAAAACGCAATGACGTCATTGATTTCACGTCAATCACCCAAACTCCATACAGAACGTCATTCTGGTGATGCTTCAAAGATGGCGGGATGCTCAGGTAGGCAACAAGCTAAAACGCAATGACGTCATGTGCGCCGTTAACTTTGCAAGGTGGCGTACTAGACCGCAATGACGTCATGTACGCCATTAGCTTTACAAGGTGGCGTACTAAACCGCAGTTGTGTCATGTGCGGTGTTGACATCAACGTGACGGGCCTTTCGTAAAGAACAAACGCCAATTTAAAAAGAATTACTCCCCTTACCCGCCTACTCCACCCTCTCCGGTTTCTGTACGCAACATTTGTGACTGCTGGATGCAGCCCCCCCCCCCCCCCCCCTTCAGCCCCTCCCTTAAGCACTTGACTAGATCCGGTGTAGAGTGATTGCCACATCCCCACACAAACCGAAGAAAATTGTCCCTGGCCGGACGAACAGCGACTACTTTTTTTTTTTACCCGAATTTCTTTTTAAAAATAAATCTGCAAAATGTGTGTTATTTCTTTGTAGAAGAAGGAAGACGATGAAAAGAAGAAAATATTAAGTGACGCCTTTGAAAAAGTACACAGATTTGACCTTGTTTGCCTTTTGGGACAACTCACACGCACTCAGGTAAACATGGTGGTGTCAATTATTGCTTAATTGTACTTGAATAGCCAGATATTTGCTTGCTGTTGAGGTGGTGTTGATGCTGTTGAGGTGTTGTTGTTGCTCTTGAGGTGGTGTTATACTGTTGAGGTGGTGTTATGCTGTTGAGGTGGTGTTATGCTGTTGAGGTGGTGTCATGCTGTTGAGGTGGTGTTGATGCTGTTGAGGTGGCGTTGATGCTGTTGAGGTGGTGTTGATGCTGTTGAGGTGGTGTTGATGCTGTTGAGGTGGTGTTGATGTTGTTGAGGTGGTGTTGATGTTGTTGAGGTGGTGTTGATGTTGTTGAGGTAGTTTTGATGCTGTTTAGGTGGTGTGGATGCTATTGAGGTGGTGTGGATGCTGTTGAGGTGGTGTGGATGCTGTTGAGGTGGTGTTGATGCTGTTGAGGTGGTGTTGATGCTGTTGAGGTGGTGTTTATGCTGTTGAGGTGGTGTTGATGTTGTTGAGGTGGTGTTGATGCTGTTGAGGTGGTGTTGATGTTGTTGAGGTGGTGTTGATGCTGTTGACGTGGTGTTGATGTTGTTGAGGTGGTATTGATGTTGTTGAGGTGATGTTGATGTTGTTGAGGTAGTGTTGATGCTGTTAAGGTGGTGTGGATGCTATTGAGGTGGTGTGGATGCTGTTGAGGAGGTGTTGATGCTGTTGAGGTGGTGTTGATGCTGTTGAGGTGGTGTTGATGCTGTTGAGGTGGTGTTATGCTGTTGAGGTGGTGTTATGCTGTTGAGGTGGTGTTATGCTGTTGAGGTGGTGTCATGCTGATGAGGTGGTGTCATGCTGTTGAGGAGGTGTTGATGCTGTTGAGGTGGTGTTATGCTGTTGAGGAGGTGTTGATGCTGTTGAGGTGGTGTTATGCTGTTGAGAGGTGTTGATGCTGTTGAGGTGGTGTTAGCATTTCAAAGTCAAGGTAAAGCTGAAAACGAAGAAGTAAAAAATCCGAATGTGTAATGAAAGCTATGACAATGAGTAACAATTTTATGTTGTCCTGGAATTTGACAAATATTGCGGTCAGTTTAATCAAATCGCAAAATAAAATACAGGCTTGATAGATGAACCTCTGGGGAACACTTCCATCAAATTTCAAAGAGAATGGACTGGATTTGTAGGAAAAGTGGCAATTTTTATAGGTATTCTCCCCTGAAATTTAGTCAATATTTCGGCCAAATTACCAAATAAAATGATGGTATTGGGCTGAACGATACCTACATCTGTTTTCTCAGGAAGTGGAAGATGAGCCCAGCATGCAGCAGTGATGTAGGAGAGACTGTGGGGCCAGCATGCAGCAGCGATGTAGCAAAGACTGTGGGGCCGGGCATACAGCAGTGATGTAGGAGAGACTGTGGGGCCAGCATGCAGCAGCGATGTAGCAAAGACTGTGGGGCCGGGCATACAGCAGTGATGTAGGAGAGACTGTGGGGCCAGCATGCAGCAGTGATGTAGCAGAGACTGTGGGGCCAGCATGCAGCAGTGATGTAGGAGAGACTGTGGGGCCAGCATGCAGCAGTGGTGTAGCAGAGACTGAAGGGCCCAGCATGCAGCAGGGATGTAGCAGAGACTGTGGGGCCCAGCATACAGCATTGGTGTAGGAGAGACTGTTGAGCCCAGCATGCAGCAGTGATGTAGCCGAGACTGTGGGGCCCAGCATGCAGCAGGGATGTAGCAGAGACTGTGGGGCCCAGCATACAGCATTGGTGTAGGAGAGACTGTTGAGCCCAGCATGCAGCAGTGATGTAGGAGAGACTGTGGGGCCCAGCATGCAGCAGTGATGTAGCCGCGACTGTGGGGCCCAGCATGCAGCGGTGATGTAGGAGAGACTGTGGGGCCAGCATGCAGCAGTGATGTAGCAGAGACTGTGGGGCCCAGCATGCAGCAGTGATGTAGCAAAGACTGTGGGGCCGGGCATACAGCAGTGATGTAGGAGAGACTGTGGGGCCAGCATGCAGCAGTGATGTAGCAGAGACTGTAGGGCCCAGCATGCAGCAGTGATGTAGCCGCGACTGTGGGGCCCAGCATGCAGCAGTGATGTAGGAGAGACTGTGGGGCCAGCATGCAGCAGTGATGTAGCAGAGACTGTGGGGCCCAGCATGCAGCAGTGATGTAGGAGAGACTGTGGGGCCAGCATGCAGCAGTGATGTAGCAGAGACTGTGGAGCCCAGCATGCAGCATTAATGGAACAGAGACTGTGGGTGATATTATGACTTCGCAGAAAAACAGTTTGCAAAAAATAGGCGAATTGAACCGCAGTGAATGTCTAAATGGCGTACGTAAACAGAAGTTGTTTCGTAGCAAACTGTCGTCATAATCGCAAAACAGACTTTTTTAAAGAGAGATGAATGCAGTGACTGGTTAACTGATGGATAAAATGGGGTGATTTCGCAGCAAATTATCGTCGTAACCATTGCTTGAAAGTATCTGGACACTCGACATGTGTATAAGGATTGAGAATGGGCGGGAATGGGGGCAGAGAGAGAGAGAGAGAGAGAGAGAGAGAGAGAGAGAGAGAGAGAGAGAGAGAGAGAGAGAGAGAGAGAGGAGATAAATAAACAATACTTGTAGCAAACAGTATCCAGTAACGGTACCTCTATCATTATAGGCTGTGATATAAAGTGCATGTGTGAGTGATCATGATCATGAGATGTATTGTGGCGTGATTGTATGGCGTGATTGTGAATTGCAATTAAAGCGCAGTCTGAGTTGAAACACGGCGTGTTATTGTACTCCATCGCCGCACCTTCGAATTGCAATTCCCCATTATTTCTCTTTGAAAAAAAAACAAAAAACAACAACAAAAAAACAGTGATTTACATTGTTGTGTGCTGTTATTTCGTGCCATACTTCCTCGGGTTCAAATCAACCACAAGCTTTTTGATTTCATGCATTTGATCCCAGTGACTGCATTGATTTTATGCTCATTTTTAAGAAACAATAAAAATGTTATTAAAATTTAATGTTACAGCTGTCTTTTTTACCTGTATTCATAATGAAATCCTTAAGAGTTTGGATTGTTTGAAACAATTCAGTGATGTTGAACGAGCGCGCTATGAAACAATTTCCTGTACAAACCCACATTTGATCTAAATCTCTACGTGTGTAGTGAAATGATGGACATAACATTGCCGGTAGATAACTGTTCAATTGCTTTATTTTTCTCTTCCAACACGAAAAAATCTAGACCAATTGTCGTACCCTGCAGATTTAGATCAAATGTTGCTCAATCAAGTGTAGGGATACCAGAAAGTAAACTCAAAGCACAGATCGAATATTTTCTTTTAATCATAGTGTGTAAACGACATAAAGAAATATTATTTGCCATTTCACGACTTCGGTAAATGTTGAGGCAATCTGACTGCTCGATTTCCAAATCAATCTGTTTTTTTCTCAATGTTGACTAGAACACAAAAGCCGATGGGTGTCGCAATTATTTGTAATCAAAACGCTGGTAAATGTCTGTAACGAATATATAGATTTCTTTCGAATCAACATAAAGGTGTTGGCCAAATGCAAAGATGTTAACCTGAAGGTCAAGATTTTCTTATTTATCAAAAACACTCCATGTTGACTCGAAATAAGTCAACACCTGCTAAATTTCATTAAGGTGTTGTCGTCTGTTTTATCCAGTTACGTGTAGATTTTGACAGCTAATTTTAGAAAATCGATGCAGTAAATGTCGAACTGTGTTCTGAACATTTTTTCTCTACAAAATTTTAAATAGGTAAAATCTTTGTTGATTGATTGTTGTTTTCATGAGAAACGATTAGAAATTTAAAAAAAAAAAAAACACAACAATTTGATGATGGTGGGAACAGAAATTGGCTGTGAAGTAGATGGAGATAGTTTGGGAGGATTCCGAAGTGTAATGCGATTAAGCCTGGTGATTTATGAGATCACAGATGGTGTGGATTCGCGGCCACGATCGCGTCCCGCGTGAAGACGTGCCTCGCCTTTGAAGCGTCGATGCGGCGAAGCTTTTCTAGGACGGTGCACAAAGGACCGAGGATACCTTTGATAGATGTGGCTTCGTGGGCAGACAATCAAACTGACGACATTTTACTCACGTAAGCGAAACTAACCAATCATTGTAAGCATTTTTGTAACACGTGATTCAGATATCCACTAATCTTAAATTAACTACCTGTCGAAGTTTTCTCCGGTGACGGGATTTTAATATAAAATCCTAGCGCAATTGCTACTGGTATGAACTATTATTCAAGTCAAATTGTGAACAGCCAGTGACCTAGCGAATTTACAACCATAAAGAAATCAAAACAACAATATGGCGGAGCTGTTAGAATTGGAATTAGAGACTGCGCATTGCGCGTTAGCAAGGCTTGATGCTAGGCCGCGCGCGCGCGTGCGCAGATCGCACCGGCTCTTCAGCGACGCCGATGTAGCGTTGTTGACAGAAGCATTCAACGGCAACCCGTACCCGGACTATGACGTACGTCAGCTGTTGGCTGACAGGCTGGGCGTTCCTGAATCGCGCATTGCCGTGTGGTTTCGAAACAAGCGGATGCGCATGCGCAAGGCTAACGGGTGAGCACTAAAATTCGTCAGAAATATCAGTATTCGGTAAATTCCGGAATGCGCTAGATCAATCGATTCGACAAATATTCAAGCGGTATAACAGTGTCTTGTTATTTCTTTCTCACTGTGGAGCGGGCACCTTTAGAATATCACAACGGCGTAAAACATCAATCTGTTTATAGCTCAGGAAAAAATGTGAAAGTATCTGAAATTCTTGATAATCTTTTTTCTTTTTTTTTTAAACTGTACTTAGATAATGAACAAAGGTGTCTTAATTATGTTTTCAGATTGGAGGCGGGAAGTCCGGGACCGCACACAGAGAGGAGCGTCAATGTCTTTACGGCAGGGTCACCCTCCTCCAGCGGTCGGCGTCCGGGACCACACACAGACAGGAGCGTCAATGTCTTCGCGGCAGGGTCACCCTCCTCCAGCGGTCTTCCGGCCGACAGCTCGCTACACCATTCAAGGATAGGAAACGACAGGAGCAATGCCTTATTTCCGATTCGTTCGCCGCTCCGTCTCAGTGACGCAGAGCCTCGGTCGAAAAGAAGGCGCGTGGAGGATTTCAGCTACTATTCTCTGCTCGACACCCGCGATTCTTCGCCCGGCATTCGCGATTCGTCGCCCGGCCTTTGCGATTCGCCGCCCGACACCCGTGTCTCGCCAGGAAGTGATTACGATTGTGCGCTCACCAACGACAGCCACGGCGACGACTCCGTGACGTCACAGGCCAGCGCTGAGTCAGCATCTATGGACAGCCGGCTATCGTTCGCGACCATAAAAGCCGACCCGGACACCACCTGTGATCGGGATTCGCCGTCACCGATCGGCCAGCACAACTCGGCCTTGGATCTCACCGCACTCCCCTCTTACGTCAGCACGGTGGTCTCCCCGCACGCCTTGTATACGCCGCTGTTTAACTTCAATAAGCTCCGCTTTGAGATACAACCCTTTTACACCACGCAGTATCTCGCGTATCTGAGATCACTCGCATACGAGTACAGTGCCGTCGTCAGTCCTTACCTGAGTTCTCCAGCAGTGCTTCCTGACCATTATCCTTAAAACTGGCGAAATCATTAAACATTGTAAGGGACATTTGAGCAAATGGTGGTGGTTATTCCAGTTGTGGACGGTGTCACCAAAGCTCAGGAACTTTTATCACGTGGTGTACGGTGTCACCAAAGCGTTTATCACCTCGCTTCACCTCTGCGCCCGGGGAGGAGGGGGGGGGGCGGAGTGCTAATTTTGAAATAACGATTTTGAAATAACGAACGCAGAGCACAGATCCCCCCCCCCCTTTTGTGGGAAACGCGGAGTATTAAAGCACCGTTTAAATGAAATCGGTGGGGTCCACGTCAATTTTTTTTTTTTTTGGTTACCAAGCACTCCCCAACCAAACCCGGTTTTCCATGCTTTTTTAGCAGGCTTGGTGCGTAAACGATGTGTAAAAATAGTGTTCATTAATTTAAGTCTTGTTGTTGATAGCTAACTGGTATTAAGTTTGACTCACGGGTTATGAATAAAACAGAATAGCTTGTTAACTTTTTCGAGCAGTTTACAGCGTCTTGTGACAACCTTAAGTGAGACACAATAAAGCGCGTTGGACAAAGAAACCTTGTTGTTGATCTACCTATTGATGTCTCGCAAAACCTGATCAGAGATTTCACATGTAATGAAAATGTGTGATATGTTTAGTTTATGTTTTTCTGTACCGCGCTCGTAACACAAAGGGGAGCTATAAGAGGCTGTCCGTCCCGCCGCCCGTCTGTCAGTCAGTCGGCCCCAAGTGCAACCAGCCAACCCCAACTAGCCCCCCCCCCCTCCCCCCACTGCGGTTGTAGCCCAGTAAGGGGACAGTAAGTTTTGATGTTGTCCGTCCGACTATCCGTCCCACATATACATGATGTCACGTGCATTCGAGCCCAGCCTCCCGAAGCTTTACACTCCGTATATATATATATATATATCTAAATATCTTATTTTCTTTGTGTTTTTGTTTAATCGTTCATTGCCAAAACGTGACATTGCCAAAAATGGTCATATTTGCATTCGGACTTTCTCGGAAACTATATGTAAAAGTCTTATTATGTTTTATTCACAATAATTTATTTTATTAGAGGCTTAGTGGGTTTTACGTAGAGAAATGATACAGAAAGGCGAGTTTTCGAACACATGTTGTACCCGCCTGCTTTTAAGCACATTTTCAAGACCTTTGTTGTTCCTCGCCTTTCGCATTATAACCTTACAGCAACAATGTAAACCAACTCCAGCGGCGTAACCCATACCGCGTCGCCCCAACCAAGCATAACCCATACTGCGTCGCCCCAACTAAGAATACGACGGAGTAAAATAGTTCGTTATAAACTAGACAATGTAATAAAAAAAATATCACTAAAGTGAGGCATATAATTTTGTTGCGTTGATTTTATGATCCGCGCGACGTTAGTCGGAGGGTCACATAGTTTTTGCCTTGTCCGTCCGCCCATCGAGCCGTCCCTGCGTCCGTCCATGCGTAACGCTTTGGGTGCTCAAGTTTGTGTAATGACTTGTGCTAGGGATTTGTACCTATAAATCCCAAAACCATTGGAAATGATTAGATATACAATGAAGATGAGCACCTCCCCTTTTGACCGAAATCGACTGATGGGTCAGGCCCAGTTGAGTGTCTGAACTTAGGCAATTTTTCAGTCATATTTAATGAACAGCTTGAAGTTTTATGTAATAAACTCGTGCTAGCGATTTTTGTCTATAAATACCAAATACACATTCTTTACTTAAAATTTCGCTTAGGGCGGGTCATCCGTGTTCCTCCAGGACACATTTCTAGTGTTTTTTGCCTTCAGCCTACGAGCATGTACGGACACCCCCCTTCAGGGTGCGGACCCCCTCCTCTTAGGGATCAGTCCGTACGACCCTCACGCCTACGGGCGCGTACGGACCCCTCCTCTTAGGGATCAATCCGTAAGGCCCTCACGCCTACGGGCGCGTACGGACCCCTCCTCTTAGGGATCAATCCATAAGGTCCTCACGCCTACAGGCGCGTACCGACCCCTCCTCTTAGGGATCAGTCCGTAAGGCCCTCTCGCCTACGGGCACATACGGACCCCTCCTCTTAGGCATCAATCCGTACGGCCCTCACGCCTATGGGCGCGTAGGGACCCCTCCTCTTAGGATCAATATGTACGGCCCTCACACCTACGGGCGCGTACGGACCCCTCCTAGGGATCAATCCGTACGGCCCTCTCGCCTACGGGCGCATACGGACCCCTCATCTTAGGCATCAATCCGTACGGCCCTCACGCCTACGGGCGCGTATGGACCCCTCCTCTTAGGGATCAGTCCGTACGGCCTTCACGCCTACGGGCGCGTACGGACAACCTCCTCTTAGGCATCAATCCGTACTTCCCTCACGCCTACGGGCGCGTACGGACCCCTCCTCTTAGGGATCAATCCATAAGGTCCTCACGCCTACAGGCGCGTAGCGACCCCTCCTCTTAGGGATCAGTCCGAAAGGCCCTCACGCCTACGGGCGCGTACGGACCGCTCCTCTTAGGATCAATATGTACGGCCCTCACGCCTACGGGCGCGTACGGACCCTCCTCCTAGGGATCAATCCGTACGGCCCTCTCGCCTACGGGCGAATACGGACCCCTCCTCTAAGGCATCAGTCCGTACGGTCCTCACGCCTACTTGCACGTACAGACCCCTCCTCTTATGGATCAATCCATAAGGCCCTCACGCCTACGGGCGTGTACGGACCCCTCCTCTTAGGGATCAGTCCGTACGGCCCTCACGCCTACTTGCACGTACGGACCCCTCCTCTTAGGGATCAATACGTACGGCCCTCACGCCTACGGGTGCATACTTACCCCTCCTCTTAGGCATCAATCCGTACGGCCCTCTCGCCTACGGACGAATACGGATCCCTCCTCTTGGGCATCAATCCGTACGGCCCTCTCGCCTACGGGCGAATACGGATCCCTCCTCTTAGGCATCAATCCGTACGGCCCTCTCGCCTACGGGTGCATACGGACCGCTCCTCTTAGGGATCAATCCGTACGGCCCTCACGCCTACTTGCACGTGCGATCCGCCGACTCCCCTTCAGGGTCGGTAGCGTAGAATCCCAACATTTTAAAAACTTTTCTACAGTTTTGGAGAAACGTCGCCACAACGGCATCGTGTTGGGGATGGGGAGCGATTGAAACTTTCTGGGATACAACTGGAACCTACACAGTGAGATCGTATGTGTGGGGCCCGAGTGACACTTTCTGGGACACATCTGTACGCTACACAGTGAGATCGTATGTGTGGGGGCCGAGTGACACTTTCTGGGATACATCTGGAAGCCACAGAGTGAGACCGTATGTGTGGGACCGACTGACACTTTCTTCTGGGGTACTAATAGAATCTACACAGTGAGATCGTATGTATTGTACTTCTCACGATGACCCCACGCTATGTTTGGCTCACTGGAATCTCAGTAAACTTACCTCTCTCGAATTCTATAGCTTTCACAATGACCAAAAAATTAATATCGCCACCACCGCCACAACAACAACCACCACCACAACAACAACCACCACCGCCACAACAACAACAAACAGGAATCCAACCAAGTGTTTAACCGATCTCGATTCGCGACGGTTTTTTTAGCGTCCATCTAACCTCACGTGTTACTGGACAGAACTCAGTATGGGGTATGAGTATTTTGGGGGTGAAGATTTCATGTCACACCGGCTGTCTCTCCTCATTTGTGCATCACGATGAGAACAGGAAACACATGTTAAAACGCATGATGTTTAATTTTGCAATTGCATAAGCAATTGTTTTTAAGACATTGCTCAAGTATGAGAGCCGCTTGAGTTGCTTGCTCAGAGAGAAGCCATAAAAGGAGCAGGGCTGCACTCCCCGCCCAAGCGGCGTCTCCGAGCTATGATGGGCGCATGTTGTTGGCTTCCCTTAACACCATGGCCTCAGTCACCTCAGTGAAGAGGCTCATAAACTGGCGATTTAACTTTAAAAACAATGTTAAATGTTTGAAATATAAAACTTGTAAGGAGAGAAAATAAAAATGGGCACAGATTTACTGCAGTTGTTGCACGAAAGGCTAAATCTGTCATCTCTTAATTGCAGTGACAGCGGCTGGTGGCAAATCGACGATTCTGACTGGATAAGACTTGATAAAAATTCGTCGAGCACTTTGACGAATTGTTTGTTTAATTACAGTGATCATGACTATGTTGAAGGCCAAAATACGTCATCGAGAAGCGGAACTGACGTCACGGCTTTGTATGAGGCACCAGGGATAGATGACATCACGCCGAGTGAGGCAAAAGTCCTGACGTCAGCAACAGATACCAATCTCATCGATCACATCAATTACGTCATTGTGCCTTTATTACTTGTGGTGGGAATGACCGGAAATGCCTTCACGATTCGCGTCATGCTCTGCAAACAGTTCCGGCGCATGCCAGTGTCACGCCTCCTCCTCTCTCTCGCCGTCTCCGACGCCACCGTCAACTTCCTTCTCCCGCATAACCGCTTGTTCGTGCGCAAACTACTTGGATTCGATCTTCGCTCTTACAGTAACCGAAGCTGTCGCTTGTTTTTCTGGGCGTTCAGAGTGTCCAAGATTACGTCATCGTGGATCGTTGTCAGTATAACCTGCGAGAGGTAAAATGTTGCTCAAACCTCCTGTATATGTGTGCATCGCTATAGTGGTAGGAAGGGGGGGGGGAGGGTAAGGGTGAAAAAATACTAACATGCTACTGTATTAGATTTATAGAATTATTATATATATATAATTAGAGTGGTAGGGTGGGGGCGCGTGCGGGGGTGGGGGGCGGGGCCGCGGCGGGGATTAAGGTGAAAAGACTAACATGCTGCTGTATTAGATTTGTAGAATTATTTTTCATCCCAGACTGCCGTATTCATAAGACGTCATTCGCATAGGTGGCAGCAACTTTATGAAAGGTTGTTATCTCGAGGGACTGTGGTGTGGGTAGGGGGTGGGGTCAGGGGGCAATTATATGTGACGTACTAGGCAAAGACCAGGAATTAACACCGTCCAACCCCTGTTGTGGGTGTTACAGATCTTACCCCCTTTTTTCGTTAATCACAATATCATTTATACATCAGCACACTGCTGACACTGTCCACAGATGCTTGGGGTTGTGTCGATGACATACCCCCGGTTCAGACTGCTGACACTGTCCACAGATGCTTGGGGTTGTGGCGATGACATACCTCTTGTTCAGACTGCTGACACTGTTCACAGATGCTTGGGGTTGTGCCGATGACACAACCCCGGTTCAGACTGCTGACACTGTTCACAGATGCTTGGGGTTGTGTCGATGACATACCCCAGTTCAAACTGCTGACACTGTTCACAGATGCTTGGGGCTGTGCCGATGACATACCCCAGTTCAGACTGCTGACACTGTTCACAGATGCTTGGGGTTGTGTCGATGACATACCCCCGATTCAGACTGCTGACACTGTTCACAGATGCTTGGGGCTGTGCCGATGACATACCTCTTGTTCAGACTGCTGACACTGTTCACAGATGCTTGGGGTTGTGGCGATGACATACCCTCGGTTCAGACTGCTGACACTGTTCACAGATGCTTGGGGCTGTGCCGATGACATACCTCTTGTTCAGACTGCTGACACTGTTCACAGATGCTTGGGGTTGTGGCGATGACATACCCCCGGTTCAGACTGCTGACACTGTTCACAGATGCTTGGGGCTGTGCCGATGACATACCCCCTGTTCAGACTGCTGACACTGTTCACAGATGCTTGGGGCTGTGCGATGACATACCCCCGGTTCAGACTGCTGACACTGTTCACAGATGCATGGGGTTGTGCCGATGACACAACCCCGGTTCAGACTGCTGACACTGTTCACAGATGCTTGGGGTTGTGCCGATAACACAACCCCGGTTCAGACTGCTGACACTGTTCACAGATGCTTGGGGCTGTGCGATGACATACCTCCGGTTCAGACTGCTGACACTGTTCACAGATGCTTGGGGTTGTGCCGATGACACAACCCCGGTTCAGACTGCTGACACTGTTCACAGATGCTTGGGGTTGTGCCGATAACACAACCCCGGTTCAGACTGCTGACACTGTTCACAGATGCTTGGGGTTGTGCCGATGACATACCCCCTGTTCAGACTGCTGACACTGTTCACAGATGCTTGGGGTTGTGCCGATGACATACCCCCGGTTCAGACTGCTGACACTGTTCACAGATGCTTGGGGTTGTGCCGATGACACAACCCATGTTCAGACTGCTGACACTGTTCACAGATGCTTGGGGTTGTGCCGATGACATACCCCCTGTTCAGACTGCTGACACTGTTCACAGATGCTTGGGGTTGTGCCGATGACACAACCCCGGTTCAGACTGCTGACACTGTTCACATATGCTTGGGGTTGTGCCGATGACACAACCCCTGTTCAGACTGCTGACACTGTTCACAGATGCTTGGGGCTGTGCGATGACATACCCCCGGTTCAGACTGCTGACACTGTTCACAGATGCTTGGGGTTGTGCCGATAACACAACCCCGGTTCAGACTGCTGACACTGTTCACAGATGCTTGGGGTTGTGCCGATGACACAACCCCTGTTCAGACTGCTGACACTGTTCACAGATGCTTGGGGCTGTGCGATGACATACCCCCGGTTCAGACTGCTGACACTGTTCACAGATGCTTGGGGTTGTGCCGATAACACAACCCCGGTTCAGACTGCTGACACTGTTCACAGATGCTTTGGGTTGTGCCGATGACATACCCCCTGTTCAGACTGCTGACACTGTTCACAGATGCTTGGGGTTGTGCCGATGACACAACCCCGGTTCAGACTGCTGACACTGTTCACAGATGCTTGGGGTTGTGCCGATGACACAACCCCTGTTCAGACTGCTGACACTGTCCATGCTTGGGTGTTCTTTGAAAGTAGTGCAAAAAGTAAGATATTCTATTTCTGTAGTGCATCAATTAGGGTATTCTGTGATATGCTGTCATACAACAGCGTATTCTGTGACACACTGTCATACAACAGCGTATTCTGTGACATGCTGTCATACAACAGCGTATTCTGTGACACACTGTCATACAACAGCGTATTCTGTGACATGCTGTCATACAACAGCGTATTCTGTGACACACTGTCATACAACAGCGTATTCTGTGACATGCTGTCATACAACAGCGTATTCTGTGACATGCTGTCATACAACAGCGTATTCTGTGACATGCTGTCATACAACAGCGTATTCTGTGACACACTGTCATACAACAGCGTATTCTGTGACATGCTGTCATACAACAGCGTATTCTGTGACACACTGTCATACAACAGCGTGTTCTGTGACATGCTGTCATACAACAGCGTATTCTGTGACACACTGTCATACAACAGCGTATTCTGTGACATGCTGTCATACAACAGCGTATTCTGTGACACACTGTCATACAACAGCGTATTCTGTGACATGCTGTCATACAACAGCGTATTCTGTGACACACTGTCATACAACAGCGTATTCTGTGACACACTGTCATACAACAGCGTATTCTGTGACATGCTGTCATACAACAGCGTATTCTTTGACACACTGTCATACAACAGCGTATTCTGTGACATGCTGTCATACAACAGCGTATTCTGTGACACACTGTCATACAACAGCGTATTCTGTGACCGCACTCTCGTGTGAGACGGGCTAGTAATGTGAGACTGGTGTAATGTGAGACTGGTGTAATGTGAGACTGGTGTAATGTGAGACTGGTGTAATGTGAGACTGGTGTAATGTGAGACTGGTGTAATGTGAGACTGGTGTAATGTGAGACGGGTGTAATGTGAGACTGGTGTAATGTGAGACGGGTGTAATGTGAGACGGGTGTAATGCAGCTAAACTGTCAATGAACGAACAAAGAAAATAAAAAAAAATGAGCTTTAAAACACCTGGCATTCCTGCAATCTCGGTGAGTGAAGTCAACCTAAAAGCACTGGTCGAAAACTGTCTGTGCCTTTTCCGTGACGAAAATGATGCTTTCCTTGAAATGATTTGCACACAGTTTTCAGCACACGTCAAACCCTCCTTCCGCCCTTCCTGCGCTGGTCCAAAAATAGCTTGTTTTGCTTTAGACTTGGCTTTATGAAAGAACATTTTATCCAAAGGAACGAACATTTTCTCAATATTACCCAACGGAACTTTTTTTTTGGTGTACTGTTTGTCAATGTGCAATACAGCGTGGGTGGGGTGAGGTAGGAGGAAGGGGCTGTAGGGGAGGGGGCTGCAGGGGAGGGGGCTGTAGGGGAGGGGGCTGCAGGGGGGCTGTAGGGGGCTGTAGGGGGAGGGGCTGTAGGTGGAGGGGGCTATAGGAGGAAGGGGCTGTAGGGGAGGGGGCTGTAGGGGGGGGGCTGTAGGGGAGGGGGCTGTAGGGGGAGGGGGCTGTAGGGGAGGGGGCTATAGGAGGAGGAGGCTGTAGGGGAGGGGGCTGTAGGGGGAGGGGGCTGTAGGGGAGGGGGCTGCAGGGGGGCTGTAGGGGGCTGTAGGGGAGGGGCTGTAGGGGGAGGAGCTGTAGGGGGTTGCAGGGGGAGGGGCTGTAGGGAGGAGGGGGCTGTGGGGGGCTGTAGGGACAGGGGGCTGTAGGGGGAGGGGGCTGCAGGGGGAGGGGGCTGTAGGGGGCTGTAGGGGGAGGTGCTGCAGTCACTCTAAGCCCACCCCGAACAGTTGAATGGTTCCGCAGCGGGAGACCAGGTGAGTCCATCTGTTGTTCTGTCCGTCAATCTGTCAATCCTTGGTAAACATCTTCATCGGTATTTTGTCTCTACTAATAATTTTATCCTTTTCAACACTCGTCCAAACATCGTCGGAGTGACAAGTTTTGACAGAGTTTCTGACAGGTTTTTGACAAGTACCAAACAGCGATACGTCATGTTCTTTTCATACCGCGAATTTTGCTTAGGTTTAGCCTAGCACTTTGTTTAAGTTAAGCCTGGCATTATGTTTAGAGTCTAAGACAACTCCCACCCGTGCCGATTCCCACCTGTGTCAATTCCCACCCGTGCCAACTGCCACCCGTGCCGATTCCCATCCGTGCCAATTCCCACCCGTGCCAACTGCCACCCGTGCCGATTTCCATCCATGTCAATTCCCACCCGTGTGAACTCCCATCCGTGCCAACTCCCATCCGTGCCGACTCCCACCCGTGCCAATTCCCAGCCTTGCCGATCACAACCCGTGATGATCCCCACCCGTGCCAAATCCCACCCGTGCCGATTCCCACCCGTACCGATCTCCACCCTTGCCGATTCCCACCCGTGCCGATCCCGACCCTTGCCGATTCCCACCAGTGCCAATTCCCACCCTTGCCGATTCCCACCTGTACCGATTTCCACCCGTGCCAACTCCAAACCGTTCCCATCCCAACCCTTGCCGATTCCCACCCGTGCCGATTCCCACCCACCCGTGCCAACTCCCACCCGTGCCAACTCCCAGCCGTGCCGATTCCCACCCGTGCCGATTCCCACCCGTGCCGATTCCCACCCGTTACATTGCCCCTTCCTTCTATTTTCACACTCATATGATACACATCCATCTGCCAATCTTTCAGTCTCACATACAAGTAACTCTCGAGCAATATTTTCTGTTTTCATCGTTATGTTACGAATTCCATGCTTGAATGGTTTAAACTAAATGTCAAATTTTGGGCAGAAGTTATACCTCTTATGTTACGACTCCGGACAAATCCATCTACTCCAGGCTGTTACCCATCACACACCGGAGTCGACGGATGATTGAATATTTCGGTAATCCATCGCACACCGGAGTCGACGGATGATTGAATATTTCGGTAATCCATCGCACACCGGAGTCGACGGATGATTGAATATTTCGGTAATCCATCGCACACCGGAGTCGACGGATGATTGAATATTTCGGTAATCCATCGCACACCGGAGTCGACGGATGATTGAATATTTCGGTAATCCATCGCACACCGGAGTCGACGGATGATTGAATATTTCGGTAATCCATCGCACACCGGAGTCGACGGATGATTGAATATTTCGGTAATCCATCGCACACCGGAGTCGACGGATGATTGAATATTTCGGTAATCCATCGCACACCGGAGTCGACGGATGATTGAATATTTCGGTAATCCATCGCACACCGGAGTCGACGGATGATTGAATATTTCGGTAATCCATCACACACCGGAGTCGACGGATGATTGAATATTGTACAATATTTCATGAACCATTATACACTGAAGTCGACAGTCAACTGAAATTCGCATGATCTATCTATAATCCATCACACCCCGGACAGCTAATAGCAATTTGCACGTTCTTATTATATTCCATCATACACCAAAGCACCAAAGTCGAAAACTAAATGCTTATAGTAGTACATCAGATATCTGGTATTTGAAGTTGCAATTGAAATTGATTGCAATTGCGCCCAGTATAATACGGATAAAACTTAAAAGGCTGAACTGGGTGATTGATCACTGTGCCTCAAAAGAATTTAGCAATTTCGTGCATATTTACATTTCAAAGCGGGTGGAATTTGGCACGGGTGGGAGTTGGCTCGGGTGGGAGTTGGCACGGGTGGGAGTTCGTCCGGGTGGGAATTGGCTCTTGTGGGAGTTGGTACCGGTGGGACTTCGCCTGGGTGGGAATTGGCTCGGGTGGGAGTTGGTACGGGTGGGAGTTCGCCCGGGTGGGAATTGACGGGTGGCAGTTGGCAGGTTGGAGTTGTCCTGTTCCGTTTTCTTTAAAATTGGCCTGAAATTTTGCTTAGGACTAGCCTGGCATTTTGCTTAGGATTGGCCTGACATTTTGCTTAGTATTAGCCTGACGGTTTGCTTCGGATTAGATTGACATTAACTTAGGACAAGCCTGACACTTTGCTTGGGATAACCTGAGATTTTGTTAAGAATTAGCCTCACATTTTGCTCGGGATTCGGCTGACATTTTGCGTAGGATAGCCTGACATTTGCTCAAGATTAGCTTGATATTTTGCTTAGGATTAGCCTGAAATTTTTGCCCAGGATTATCCTGACATTTTGCTTAGGATGGCCTGACTTTTGCTTATCAATATCCTGACATTTTGCTTAGGATAGTCTGACATTATGCTTGGAATTAGCCTGACATTTTGCTTAGGATAGTCTGACATTTTGCTTAGTATGGACTGTCATTTGCTCAGGATTAGCTTGACATTTGCTTAGGACTCGCCTGACATTTTTCTTAGAATTAGCCAGGCATTTTGCTTGGGATTAGCCTGAAATTTATATTTAAGATTAACCTGATATTTTGCATCATTTGTTTCTTTGACATTCTTTGAATTTGTGTGGGCAAAGCAGGTGCTTTGTTCTGATTGAATGTGAACTGCAAGGAAGAAAGAACTCCGGTTTTTACGTTTGTTATTTCCTTCACTAATTTTTGCCACACATGTTGCATATGAGGGCAACAAGCTTTTTTAGTATTTCTTTTAGGTCCTAAAATCGACAAATTAACCCAGAAATTTGCAAGGCATAATAGTAAACTGAACTAGTCGTAAAATAGCCCTCAACTAGTCGTGAAAAATCCTCAACTGATCATAAAATGAGGCGAGCATTTTCACGGACAGTTCTTTCGTGTACACCACTAGGTAAGCTGACCTCTGCCAAAAGTATAAAACGTCTTTCTTGGCGATGGACGGATTTTTACTTCTGTATTTGTCAACGAGAGTCATGCTGAGTGAAGCCTGAATGATTTGACTTCCTTTGAGTCAACATGAAGTATTGTTCATAGAATGAAAATGTTGACCTTTGGGTCAATATTATCGAAATTGCTCAATATCTGCTAATTGATAGATATCATGACTTAGCTCATCAAAACGTGAGCTAAGTCATGTTACAGAGAAGTTAAGTCATGCCACAGAGAAGTTAGGTAATGTTGCAGGGAAGTTAAGTCATGTTACAAAGAAGTTAAGTTATGTTACAGAGAAATTAGGTCATGCTACAGAGAAGCCAAGTCATGTTGCAGAGAGGTTAGGTCATGTTACAGGGAAGTTAAGTCATGTTACTGAGAAGCTAGGTCATGTTACAAAGCGTATATTCACCTATTTCGAACATGAAGTTTTCATTGACCAGTCACGAAAAGGTCAACATTTTCGTTCTCGTCAGTAATATGCTTTATGCTGACTCAAAATCAGCCAATATTTGCTTAATATTTCATATCAAACCATTTTTTTTATTTAGGTTTGTGGCAGTGTGGTTTCACAGCAAAGCGAAGTTCATGAACACACAGAAGAACACGCACCTGGTGATCGCTGTGATTTACATCTCCGTCGGTGCGTTCGTCGGCTACTGGTGCTCGTGGGCCGATCGCCTGGTTGACGGCGTCTGTGTGCCCAATGCCTACACCCCCGGGCTGGAGAGAATGACCGGAGCTTTCCTGGCAGTAGGAGTGTCACTTTATGCTATCATTCCGTCCGTTTTGTTACTCCTTCTCAACATCTTGATCGTATTAAGGCTGTTCCATCGGCGTAAGAAACGGGCACTGCTGAGTGCTTATCAAAACCCGACGCTGGTGAAACAAACAAACCGATGCACGGCCACGCTCTTGTCGATTTCCATCGCGTTTGTCATCCTTGTTACGCCTAATGCTACCGCTCACGTGATCAATTTTTTATTCAAGAGAAAATCAAGCATTTATGAGACAACAAGTCCTGCTTTAGTGTTCTTTCGCGAAGCTGCCTCTTTCATGGAACAGTTAAATTATTCTATCAACTTTTTTCTCTACATTTGTATCAACAAAAAGTTTCGCGGCCGCATGGTGGAAATACTGAAAAGGAAATATCAGGCGTTCCGTGGGGTTGTGCAAAATTTAGCTCTGGAATAGTGTTATGTATTGCAATGTCTGGTTCAAATGTTATTTTAGAATGTTCGTTTTAGTTCAGCTGATTGCAGTAAAACCTGTATAATGTGGACAACTCGTAACTCATTTCCCAGCGGTTTACCTATAAGAATAACCTGGTTAATTCGGGCACCTCCTTATTCCGGACACATTGTTTCAGACCCACTTGTAGGCTTTACTTGACATGTAATCCGGACAATGTAATGGTGCGATCTTTGATTGTCGTTTGTCCCTCGCAGATAATGTCAATAAATATGTCCCTCAACGAATACGACTGCTTCTGTTTGTGCACTGTTTCTGTGTTGTTTGTTCAATCTCATAAGGCGTGTGATGTCCCAAGTGGGTTGTTTATTATTATTAGTAGTAATAGTATTGATATGGGTATTATCATCATCATTATCATCATCATCATCATCATCATTACTATTGTTATTATTATTACATAGCGTGCATTGCAGAAATGTTCATGGCACTTTACGAAATATTAATTAATTAATTTTTAATAATAAAGCATTTAAAACTGACCAGATATTGAGGACGAATACTTATTTTAGCTAAAGTGACCAGGACATATAAATAGTTGCTTAATACTTTAATACTTATACACTAATAATTGACTAAAAATTAAGATCTAAATATTAAATATGAAGAACAATTTCTATTTCTTGTGAAAACTTCTGATTTTGTTCATTGGAATTGTCAGAAAAATTAACTGCATGTTATTGCTAATCGAAATTGAAACTGTTGACAAAAATGGAAACATAATTATTTAAATCTCGTTGAAGGACCTAATTTTATGATGTGGATTACCCCACCCCACCCCACCCCACCCATTACCCGACTTACGTTCTAAATATCAATTTTTGTCCAGTTTTTTTCTTCACTTTAATCGTGGGAGTTTAGGTAGGTTTCATTTATTTATTTGTTCACATATTTTTATCATTATTTTTGGAGGGAGATGCGGAGTTTTGGTGTAGCACAAGTACTTGTGTGTCACCCGCACGTGTGTGTGTCATCCGCACGTGTGTGTGTCACCCCCACGTGTGTGTGTCACCCGCACGTGTGTGTGTCACCCGCACGTGTGTGTGTCACCCGCAAGTGTATCTGCGTCAAACGTTTGTGAACACGCTAGACGTTTGTAAACCCTTGGACGTTTGTAAACCATTTAGATGTTTGTAAACCCGTTAGACGTTTGTAAACTCGTTAGACGTTTGTAAACCAATTAGACGTTTGTAAACCCAATTTTTTTATTTAAAAAGCTACTCTTTCATTATGTCGCCACGGTGGTTTCAATGTGGGAGATATTTGCAGTGATCCTCCATTACAAAACAAGCCTTTTCTGGTCACCGGTAATCCGCGCAACTCAATGGCTGAATGATGGGACTTCTGACAAGTTTCAAATTTCGGCGACTTGAAGCCGTTTTTATGAGAGATCGCTCATTTATTTCAGGTGAGCATTTAATAGGCTCATTTTTCTGGGAGTCGCGATATCAACCGTGACCTTGAGTTTAAAGGTCATATTACCTCTATCTGGGTAGTTGTGCTTGTGTGTGTGTGTGTGGGAGAGAGAGAGAGAGAGAGAGAGAGAGAGAGAGAGAGAGAGAGAGAGAGAGAGAGAGAGAGAGAGCTAGCAGTTTGACCCTTTCAATCTTATCCAAGTGTGTAGTTTTCCGAACACAGTACAGAAATTGGGTATAGTTTAGATATTTAGATTCTTAAACTTACCTTTGCGATCGGACTTAACGAGTAGAAATAACAATGAACATAATTCCGGGTTAAGAGGTTGGGACATTTACAAGAAACTGAGATAGAGCTTTGGAGAATGTCGGGCAGATCTCTCCGGTTGCAGGTTATTATTTCTTGAATGTGATACGATAATGGTCTTCCATGAATTGACCAAGAAAAGAGAAAGGGGAAAGAAGATCCGACTGAAGGTCGTACGTCTGTGTGAGATATATGATAGCCGTGAATGTGTCACGTGCCCTTCTCACCAGAAAAAAAACCTCAACAGTGGCGATGTCGGTTAATTCAGTAACAGAGCCATACTTACTCACTCACAGAGACACACATTCAGTCACAGAGCCACACTTACTCAGTCACAGAGACACACTTACACAATTACAGGGACACACTTAATCAGTCACAGAGACAGACATTCAGTCACTGAGCCACACTTACTCTGTCACAGAGACACACATTCAGTCACCGACCACATTTACTCAATCACAGGGGCACACATTCAGTCACAGAGCTACACTTACTCAGTCACAGATACACACTTACTCATTTATAGATACACAGTTATTCAGTCACAGATACACACTTACTCAGTCATAGATAAACACTTATTCAGTCACAGAGACACACATTCAGTCAGAGACACACTTATTCAGTCACAGAGCCACATTTACTCAGTCATAGGGACACACATTCAGTCACAGAGATAGCATTCAGTCACAGAGACACACCTGCTCAACCACAGAGACAAACTTATTTAGTCACAGAATCACACTTATTTAGAGACACGCATTCAGTCAGAAAGACACACTTATTCAGTCACAGAGACACTTTTTCAGCTACAGACACATTCAGTCACAGAGACACACTTATTCAAGTATGTCTTAGATCCATACACTCATCAGCTGTGGGCTAATCACAGAGTCCTGCCTCCAAAAATGGCAGAGATCACAGGAGAACAGCTCCTAGGGGGTGAGGGGATGGGGGAGGAGTAGGGTGAGGAAGGGGGCGGTAAGGGGATGGGATGGGGGAGGAGTGGGGTGGGGAAAGGGGGCGGATATTACACTGCCTCATGGCATGTCATCTCCTGCTGTAGGATCGGAAACCGCCCCGATGTTGACCCTGAGCACGCCAAAACAAAAAAAAAAAAAAAAACTAACTCACACCACAGCTACAAGCTTTCTGAAACTCAACATCAAATGTCCCAATTCTGGCAAGAAAAAAGTAACGCTGCACCTCCAGGTAATGTGGCTTTTACGTAAGCCATCCACCCCACCCCCACCCCGTGAACTTTTTACGTAAGCCATCCGCCTCCCCCACCCCCTGCCTTGCCCATCGTGGACCTTGTACGTGAGCCAACCGCCCCCTAACTCCCCTCCACCCTACCTCAACCCTCGTGGACCTTTTACATCAGCCATCCGTCTCCCCTACCCCCTCCCACCCCACACACACCCAACCCCGCCCCTCATGGACTTTTCACAAAAATGCACTGATTACAGCTGGTGTCAAGTACGATTAGGGCCCGGGGAGGGGCCACTTGGTATCATATGTGTTAACATTCGTGTCCAAAAAAAAAAAAAAAAACACGCTGAGTAGGGTGGGGTGTTTTAAGCCAGTCGGCTTCCGCGCGGAGTGCCAATTTCGTTTAAAAACGAGTAATTTTCATTCAGTGCTCCGCGTTTTCCACAAAAAGGGGAGTTGTTGAGAACCATTCTACGCGTTCAGTTAAAAAGGGGGTACTATTTCAAAATTAGCACTCCGCGTTTAGGGGTCATGAAAGTAAGCATTGTGTATCATTACAAGATTGAATTCCGACGTGGAACGCAAACTTTGTGTATCATTAACCCTCTCCCTCTCCGCGCCCAACACCCCCCCCCCCCCCACCACTTCAGTTCTGGTTGGGACAACTGTTCCAAACAAAGTCGCTGTTTGGCCATAAAAAATTCCACACCTTGAATTCTGTTCATTCGAGTCACTCTGATGTCACAATGTGTAACACGAACGATAGGAGTGAAGCGATATATCGCTCAGTGTTGTGGATAGGAGATATAAGTGAAGCGATATATCGTCCAGTGTTGTGGATATGATATATGAGTGAAGCGATATATCGTCCAGTGTTGTGGATATGAGATATGAGTGAAGCGATATATCGTTCAGTGTTGTGGATATGAGATACGAGTGAAGCGATATATCGCCCAGTGTTGTGGATATGAGATACGAGTGAAGCGATATATCGTCCAGTGTTGTGGATATGATATATGAGTGAAGCGATATATCGTTCAGTGTTGTGGATATGAGATATGAGTGAAGCGATACATCGTCCAGCGTTATTGAAATGAGACAGTCTTGAACGGTCTTCTTGCAACAAAAATCTTTTTCTTCAAAAAGGAAACTTTCCTAATACATTTTAAGGGCCAGTGTTTTACTTAAATGACGGAAGTTGGGATATATTTTAGATATTTCCAAGGTTAGTACGGTTTATATTTGTTCCAATTCCATATCGATGTGTCATTTCCATATCGATGTGTCATTTCCATATCGATGTGTCATTTCCATATCGATGTGTCATTTCCATATCGATGTGTCATTTCCTTATCGATGTGTCATTTCCATATCGATGTGTCATTTCCATATCGATGTGTCATTTCCATATCGATGTGTCATTTCCATATCGATGTGTCATTTCCATATCGATGTGTCATTTCCATATCGATGTGCCACTTCCACATCGTTTCTGTCGTTACTATTTATCCTCCGATTTTGCGTCTTGTAAATGGTGGCATGAGAATGACTCGACGGCGGACCGTCAGAAACATCACTGTCGTGTGAAAAGCCATGTGATATGAAAAGACATGTAATATGAAACATGTTATATGAAAAGACATGTAATATGAAAAGGCATGTGATATGGATCTGACATTTCTCACCTGACATGTGACATTTGTCCTTTGCGAAGGTCAGTAAAAGTGATATTTTTGTTGTAAATTATATAAAGCAACATAAAAATAAGGAAAAGTGTTGTTGCATATGCCTGACCAACCGGTATCGGGTGGGAGTGGTTTGATGGCATCCCACGTCAGCTCAGATGTGTGTGTTTGGAGGAGGGGGAGGGGGAGGAGGGAGGGGGAGGAGGAGGGAGGGGGAGGAGGAGGGAGGGAAGAAGATAGGAGGTAGCGGGTGGGAGTTGTTTGATGGCATCCCACGTCAGGTCATTCGGCATCAAATGGGACCCACTACAAAACTGCTCGCAGAATTATTTTGATAAACGTCCTCTACAAGATATTTTGAAATAAAAAAAAGGAATTGCTTCACATTAAACAAAAAAAAGCACTTAAATCTGATAATTATTCCGCTTCCTTAGTCTTGAAAAGATACGAGGGGAAAATTATCCAAGGCTGGAGTAGTCAGGCACTACGCCCAATAGCAAGCCAGACACGCTTGCGGCAGTCGCTGAGGGCTCCCTTAATACTGCCTCAATAGGAGAAAAACGAAGGTGTTTTGTAACAAAAAAGGGAGCACAGTAACAGGACGTTTCGTGCTTCGCAACGTGGGCGCACTCCCTTCAGCGGGCAAGTGCCCTCAATATTCTTATATTTTCATTTACTCAATTAGCCCAGAAGTGTGCCTACGGATTGCGAGGGTAGGGGTGATTGGGAGTTAATTGGATAGTGTCTTGTGTGCACCCTACGGACTCCGATGGTGGGGGTAGGGGGAGCTAATGGGAAAGGGTCGCGTGTGACCCAAATAATATATATAATGTGTATGGAATCTTTAATCTCGTCTGTGTTAGGATATTCTGAAGACTGCCACACACAGACTGCGGTTATTCAAATTGGATGAAATTGATAACAGACATATCCAAAACGATCCAGCTAAAATTCTCAAAATTAAAGTCACTGATTGGCTATTTTCTGAAAATCTAGTTCTTCAGTAATTCTTGTGCGAACGCTTTACGAGCTTGACACTGTTGTTCGCCACTTGACCATTCACTACGTTTGTGTTATTGCCGATTGCAAAACTGAGAAAATGTCCTGCCTTGCTACTGTTCTCGTGCATGTTTATGGTGATATGTTATTGCATAAGGCTGGGTTTAATGTCCACGGACATTTGCAAATACGCGAAATTACAGTCTCGCCGCCATATTGAAAATTGGATGGTTTAGCAGGGTAAAACAGCTTTTGAAAGTAATGCACCACTCAAACAATAAGGCAACATACATGTGACACATCGGGGCTTATATTAAGATTTGTTTTTGTTTTATTGCTTTTTTACATTTGGCAGATAGCAGAGATGGCAGTTTATAAGACTATACTCACCAACTCAAACCCGTTCATACCGGTGGATTTCAGTTGATTTTAAAAATGGCAGCAACACTGTGATTGGGCTTATACAGTCAAAGTACTTTTTTGTTTTGAATAAATCGGTACTTGTCAACAGTGACTGGATACTAGTAAATCCTCAGATGATTACATTAATGGTTCTGTGGTCAGCAATGACGTTGCGTTCTGTAGTCATCAATAAAGGTGGGTTCTGTACTCAGCAATGACGGTGGGTTCTGTAGTCAGCAATGACGGTGGGTTCTGTAGTCAGCAATGACGGTGGGTTCTGTAGTCAGCAATGACGGTGGGCTCTGTAGTCAGTAATGACGGTGGATTCTGTATTCAGCAATGACACTGATTCTGCAGTCATCAATAACGGTGGGCTCTGTAGTCAGCAATGACGGTGGATTCTGTATTCAGCAATGACACTGATTCTGTAGTCAGCAATGACGGTGGGTTCTGTAGTCAGCAATGACAGTTTGTGGTCAAGAGTGACGGTCAGTAGTCAGCAGGTAGTAGTGATTATCTTTGGTCTTTACTTTCGCGATTTGCGGTCCTCATTTTTTTCACCATGATTAAACGTGTAGATGTTGGAGAAAAGATATCAAAGTAAATATGTTTAATTTCTGGAACATGTGGAGATTTTTTTCTATGTCGACAAATTCAAGTAATGATGTTTGTATTTGTGGAATTCAGGTTGTCCTATTGAATAACAACAAAATCGTGCCTATGTTAAGAATCCAAAAGGTTCTTGGTATATGAGGAGCATTCAGTCAGAGGAGAAAGGGCATAAGACGGATGCTTACTTAAAACCATGGTTTGATTCCCTATGGGAAGTCCTCATTAGTTCTGGTTGTGGATACTCATAGAAAGGTCATGGCGCTACCACGCCGTGGCAGCACATTTTATTCGTTTTAATTTTTGAGAGAATGGAAGAAAAGTTGTTGCTTCTCAGCTGCAAAAAAAGCGCAACATCCATTATAAAACGGAAATAAAAATAGGAGCAATGGGCTCACTCATCTAGTTGCTGGAGGAAGTTGTTGCTATTTGAGCTTTTCTTTGGGTGCAGTTAGGGCAAAGTAAGGGGGCCATTCTATAGCCATGACGGCCTCTGTGCCGCTGAGAAAACTGTAAACTGGGTGCGCCAAGGGACGTTGTTTAATGCCAAGTCACTTTTTATGTTATGTATTGATATAAGTAAGAGAGCAAAGTGGACAAAAATGGCGACGTTAAATATCTTTTGACTACCTTGACTACCTTGTGTAGTCAGAAGTCTAAGCAGAAACGCAGAAACCCTACTGTTTTGTTTGGTTTTGTTGCCAGTTGCTTTTGTCATAGAAATCTAAGGAAAAGTTATGACAGAAACGTTGTCTCGTTTTCGAGGCCGCCCTATTGTATATAGAAGAGATTCCTGAATGTTGTGCACTAGAGAAGTATTTGGGAAGTTTCGCAAACTAGAACTGATGTGTACCAGAACGCCCGACCGCGAGGTAGTCTGTGAAATAACGACCCTCTCTCACATCGAGGGCAGAGCCAGCGGTGTGAGATAGAGTCGTTATATCTAGCGTATCAGAACACCCGATCCCGAGGTAGTCTGTGATATAACGACCCTGTCTCACATCGAGGACGAAGCCCGAGGTGTAAGACAGAGTCGCTATTTCTCAGTCAAATGAACGGGAAGATGTTTTGATACCCAATAAATAATAAATGATTATAATACTTTTCGCTCTCATTCTCTCTATGATCACTGGGTCGCGGTTAATCACGTTAAAATAGTCATTCCATGCATGATCTTATAGGAGATGTCAAGCAGATGTTGGTACTTCTGGATTCGGAACTGATATCGATTTTTTCCCATCAGTATGTTTATACCTTTAAAATTTATATTCTTTACTTTTATACCTTATTTATACAGCAAAAAGACTTGCTGTTTCGGCAAGACGCTAAAAGTTCTTGTTTTGCAGCCTGAGAACGACGTCAGAGCGGCATCGGATGGGGATTTCTAAATGTACTGGGAACAATTACATGTAAACTGTCATTATAATTTTACAACAAAAATTACGCTATAGTTTTTATTAAGGATTTTTGGTTCTTGTGATAAATTGGTAGAACAAGCATTATATCAGTCTCTTTCTCGGTTTGTGAAAAAAAGTTTAAGAATTTGCTGTAGAAGAGAATATTCTTGGTCATATAAGAAAAAAGTCAACTTTTTACTTCGACGCCCTCCTACCCAACCGCTGCCCCCACCCCCCACCCCCACCATCTCCACTGGGGACATCCTAACACTTTTTTCGTTTATGTGTTTTGAAGAATCAATCCATTTTCATTTTGAATAAAACTGCGTCGGAACATGATAATCAGTCGCACAACCATAATTTCATTCATTTCATGCTCCTCTGTTTAGCTGGTTGAAGTTGTTCAGTTGAGTGGAAGAGCATTGCGACCTGCGAAATATCACACCGTTGTTCCACCCTGGTATCAACCGACCGTGGCACAGTAATAAGCCAATCCTCACGTTATCACTAGGCAGAGAACAATAGAAGTGCGCATTAAATTCAAATGACAAAGAACCCTGTCGAAGAAAGACCCGATTTGAATTAAAAAAGCACACGGATATTGTACTATCTGGTCCTCAAGAATTTATTTACTGCAAAAAGAATATCTTCCATTATTAGGACACAAAACTAAAACTAAATTGAGATATTTAATATTCCTAAAAAGAGTATTAAAACATTTCATTGTTTACCTTTATATTAAAATGATATCTTATTTCTTACATTGCAACAACGAAGAACAAAAAGTACGGTACAGTTTTATCTAGCAAAGATCCCTCACTTGGAATTCACTTTTACGACTTTGAATAAATATTGTGTTATGTTTAACTTGAGTTGCTTAGTTCCTTTGTATCCTCCTACTGTCTTGCAAGTGTCTTAGTTTTGCCACGAACTTTATTTTTTGGCCCATTGTGTTCAGTTTTCTTCTTTCTGCCTTTCTTTTTCTTTTCCTTGTGTTTTGTTTCGGTCTGAAGCCTTTCTTTGATGTGTGTATTTGCACTGTCGTCTGGTTCCGGTGGTAGAAATGGGTCAGAGGTAGCCGCCTGTTTCATGGGTTTGGTATTCGCCTTACTTGTGCCCGGTAATGGGTCATACCTTTCATGCCCAATTAATTGTGGTGCCAAATAGGCATCGCTTGCTAAACGATTACGGTTCTTGTTTATACTTGCAAACTCCCCGTTCGCTTTCTTGAAATTTAACCCGTTCTCACGACTCCTCCTGCTCACACTTGTTGAAACTCTTCGACTAGTGCCTGCACAGCGGTGGCGTGCCTTACCAGAATGAGGTGCAGTCTTGCGACTAGTATATGCTCTTGAAGATTTCCGGATTTTCTTGCTACATTTTTTGTCCGAATCGGCGAAGATACACATTGCGTCGCCATATTTCTCAACATGATTTTCATCACTGTGTTTACGCAGAGACTCAGTAATTGCCTTGCCAGAAAACACTTGCCGTTTTCGGCTCGAATGGGAGCTTAACGACACACGATAACCAATGATAGAGGCAGTTATGGCCTTGTATTCGGTGACACTACTTGGAGGTTTATGCGTGCCCTTTACTAATGGAGGCAGATGTTTAGAATCATCGTCAGCAGTACAAGAGTTCTGACACTGCAATCTGAAGCTGTCATCACAAACAGCAAAACCTTTTAGAGTTGACTGATCCTGCGTTGTCTTACCACGAATGTTATCGCTCTCACTTCCATCGATGTGTACGTGTTCAGAATTGTAAGTGTTGTATGTAATGTCAAAACCGTTTGAGCTGTTAAAAGGTTTGCTATTTGAAGATGTTAAAGGTTCATTGTTGATTGTTGTGCTTGAATAATCCAAAGACATTCTACTAGAAGTGCTAGACGCTGCTGTGCTTCTAATGATATCACTCAGTGCTTCTAATGATATTGCACCTTTAACTGGATTCCAGTCAGTCGAATTTGTAATAAATGTCATGGATACCGTGTCGCTGTCTGAAAGTTCATTTTTCAGAGAACTGGTCTCCAGCTCCTGGTAGTCATGGCCACACAACCCCCGAGAAGCAAAGCCTATGGGGAAGACGGATAAATGCGCATCTTCCGTTGAGCTCCCAGCTTTAGATGAACTGGACATCACCTCTTTATCACGCTGTTCAGACAAAATGTCAGGTTTATGCGGAGAAAGGTTGGCAGAGGAAGTCGCGACATATTTTGAAAGATTTGCTTTTGGGGCTTTATTAGAAAGCCCACGATCATTATGACTGGAAGAAGTTTGAAATGAGTTTGGGGCAGAACCAGCTGAGTGACACTCCTCTTCTGTACTCCTCACCTCAACTTTGTTTTTGGTCCATGACTGAACAAACCAGACAACCAGCACGTCCAGGCCCAGTTGGAGCACTTCTAGCTGAAACATTCACATAAGAATGTTAAATGGTCATATTGATACAATACCAGCGGTAAACAAGCAGTACTTTCAAGACAGATTTATAGAACTAAATTGCCAACCATTCATTGCCACTACTACGACCATCAGACACAAGTTTAGGTGTCAGCTTTTCATGTTTCAACTCAGTAAATATGTGCATAATGCTGCAAATAAGGTTCAAACTTACTTGATAATTATGTTATGTATTAGGGAATGAGCCATGTTGGTAAATTTAAATATCAGTTTGGAAATTACAGTTTTCTTTTCAAGGTATTTTAACGTATTCATGACGACTTACTGTAAGTTAGTATTCCAAATTTAAGAGGACTTTCATACGGGGACCCTTTTGTATGTAATTGTGGAATGCCTAATTACGTGCATTAGAGAATCTTACGGTTTAGCTTACAGTTTTCTGCTTGTCAAATATCATACTCACAAGCGACAGAACGGTACAGCCAAGCCACAAACCGAAATTAGATGCTACATCACATAGATATTTGACAAACTGAAACAAAGCAGAGACAAGAATGTGTGCATATTTTGCGAGCTGTTTCTTTTAAAAGAAAAAGGAATGGGCTCAAAGATTGCAATATCCTCCCCTAAATTCGACAAAAATATATTGTTAAGCTTCGTGTTTTTACAATAAAACTTAGATTTTGAGGCTGAACCCCAGCCTCCTAAACGAAAACCTGAAGCTGAATAAGATTAAGGAATGATAAGGTAATTTACTAAGAAAAACAAAACAGATATGATACTGAAATATAAAATATTATGTATATCACATCTTGTATCTATTTACTCAGTTATCATTATTATCACCTTTTAAAATCTTTAATTACTTAATTTCTTTGTTCTTTCTTCAAAAGACACATCACGTCAAATCATTGACTGGGATTATGGATTATCATCATAGTGAGATCACCATTTTGATTTATACCGAACTATTTTGGCATTTCTAACGATTCAGGTCGAAATGAAGGTATACAAATATGGAAAAGCGTGTACAAATCAACAAAATTCCATTTCAGAAGAAATACATTCATAAACTGGCTATAAATTGGACATAATAATGTGTAATATAATATTTAAAAGCTCATTTCTTAATTTTAAAATTAGATTTTTTTAATGATGTGTGAAAGATAAATAATTGTCATTTTTATAACAAAGTTTGAGTCTTTGAAAGAAAAAAAGCTAAAACAAAATTGGCTGTCCAACATTCTGCAAATACATAGCCGAAGTAGTAGGGAATTTGAGAAGAAATACGCTTTAGATTTTATCATGCTTGAGAGGAGGTAGAATAAGAATTAAAAGGCCACGAGTTTCTCATTTGATCAAGATTTCAGTAAACCTTCACTAAGGATGTGATATTATTTAATAACACAAGGCACCTTTGTTACTCTAATTAACGGAAACCCTTTTCTTGTATTCCGGAACACGGTTGGCAGGCAGAATCCGTTTGGGGTTGATGAAGTCGGCAAGGAATAAGGCAAAAAATCTAGAAGTGACTCAAGTCAAGATGCCAGCAGAGAATAAAAAACCCTTTCCAAATAAAATCAAAATTCTTTCAAAAATATTTATTGATATCAAAAATGATTTCGAAAGATCTAAAATTAATTTTTAAATATCAAAAGTTGATTCTTGATGGCGAAAATATAATATTTGAAATAAGAAATTAGTTTGGATAACATTACTTTAGAATGAGACTTTTTAAATTGATATTTTAAAATCTGTAAATGAAATAATGACTGGTTTCTGTATGCAAAATTTTTTTTTAATTTATACTGCACAGAAAGAGGCAATTATTGAGCTCAAAAATTGTGTTGTTATTATTAATGTCAATAATTCTTCATCGCCATTATTTAATTGATCATTCGTTAATTTTTATATAAATGTGTGTCTCCTCTAAGATTTTTAAGTTTGTAAAATTGATTTTGTGATCCGAAAAATAAATTTTTTGCCATCTAAATTATTGATAGCAAACTATAAACAAATGAGATCTACAGTGATCTATTGATATCTTTAAGTACATACTACTTCCGAACATATTCTGTTTACACCAAACACAGGAATGAGGTTCATACTATTTCCGGACATACTCTATTCCGTACACAGAAATGCATCAAGAAGTGCCAAGTTCAAATAATATGGACATATTACAATATTAAAAACATGTTCTAAAATCAGACTAAGTTCTTAAACTGATCTTTTGAAAAAAATTATTTTGCGCTCCCTGTCCTTTTGATTCTTCAACACAAAGCAAATAAACAGAGAGATCAATAGAAAACAAGTATCAAGGCCACAGATCAAAAATCTAAGCCAGTGTGAACTTGAATGATGTCACGGTCAAACTTAAATAACGTGCAGTTACCAACTATGATAGGTCAACTATAATAGGTGTAGTATCCGCAGATAGACGGACATACCCAAACAACCTTCCGGGCGTAAAGTATCGAATGACGGGGTGGACTGACAAGAAAATCAGAGACACTGGTATGAGAACAGCAAAGAGATTAGATTTGTTTTACTATTTTACCATTTTGTAATGAAAAGTTAACGTATTCAACCATTTCAGGGACAACGAAACCTAAAGTGATGCCAGGAAACACTTCATTTGCTTGTGAGGGTTTTTAAAAACAGCATATTATGATGTTTACTAAAATAGAAGTTAGCGAGTGCCTTGATCAAAACGCAGCGTGTCACGTACGCAAGCATGCCTATATAAAACGTATTCTAAACTAAGTAAATGTTACCTCTGTTTTATTTAAAACAGCTTACTGCATACAGTAATAAAAAATTAGCAAACTGGTAAAAGAGGAGAAATGGAGGGTGATCAAGTTTGCATTATTGGTTGGCATGTGTGTGCAGTTGCTAATATATTGCTAAGAAGATTTGATAAACAAAAGCAAAGGAAAACTGCAATAAAGACGAATTCCAGTAAATTAACAGCTGAAGCCTTAAGTCCGATGGACAACATTAAGGAGCTTTCATTTGGAAACGGACTTGCATGGTTCACTATACACTAAATTTAATTTTAAGTTTAAGGAGGGATCACATAAATAACAAATAACGGCTAAATAAATTATGATATCCGACTGACGATTATAACACTAACAGGGTGACAGATGCACTACCATATAAGAAATAATCAATAATGATTTTGTCCAATATCCGGAGAAACTTCGCAGGCGATATTTAAAAAGTGTTGCAGGAATAAGGCAATACAACGATAACGGCGACTTTGTGTCGCTTTTTTTTTTGCCTTACGTAACGACGCTGCTTTGCCTTGCGATACCAGCGACGCAATAAAGTAACTGAGAGAAGGAATAAGTTGATTCCGCTTCGTTCACCTATTTACGATGTAGTCAAGTGATTCTGTATTCTAATATTAATAGACTGCTGCGCTTGCATGCTATGTGTTGGTGAGCGGTATACAAACTTTCAACGAGTGCCCGAATTCAAATAATGGCGCTCAGCCCTAATGGTATATCGCTACAATAAGTACCATCTTGTGAAGTTAACTTACTGGGTCTTTTGGAACTTCTTGTAAGATCTGAACATTCAAATGCTCAAAATATAACTCTATTCGCAGAAGATTGCTGCGTATGTGTTCATCATCCGCTTGTCCAGCAAAAAGTGAGTCGCGGAAATATTCCTGCCAATCAGAACAGACCGAAGCCACATAAATTATCTTTGGTGCTTTTATTCTGGTCTGCTTGGCTAGTTATTCTTGCTATTTGTTGGTTGTATGTTTTACTTATAATTTCAAGGTTCCTAAATATACTATGCTCATACAACTCAATTTTTATAATCAGCATTGGTACACTCTTAAAGTATGTCGAAATGGGCTGACAAATACTCTTACTACAATACGCTCTTATTTTAAGGTCGATCAAACAAAGGACGCAATTCCAGAGGGTTATTCAAGCAAAATTTAAGCAATATTAAATGATAAACTATATGCAATTAATTTAAAGATGATTAAAATAGATTAGCCACATTTAACCATACCATTTCTACGTCCGATGGCCAGTTTGTTTTAGACACGCTCTTTTCGAATATTACACTTCTGAAATGTATTAAAATTATATAAAAAACACTGAAATTGTTTCTAAATTTTAACCTTGACTTATTACATCTGCAGTTCTAATCATTGTAAATGCATGGAATTAAAAGAGTTAGTTTTGTTGAGAAAACAAAGATTTTAGACGCTCGTGGTGGTACTTTTTACGTTTCATTTTTGTTGCGATCGCTACAAAGTAATCGTATGATGAGCTGATATTTCTATGAGTTGTGCTAATTTCTGAGATTTAGCTAGTTTTGTTAAGAAAATACAAGACTTTTTGAGTCCAGGGGTGGGGCATTTCACATTCCATTCTCTCTGAGATTGCTACAGAGTAACCGTATGATGAGCTAAACTGACATTTCTATGAGTTGTGCTAAGTTCTGGGTCTGTGTACGTTTTATCCGACCTATATTTTCAGAGCAAAATATAGAACTTATTCAAATAACGAAAGGTGCTTCCATACTATGCCACAGAAAAAAAACAATATGGAACAATCAAGGATAAGATATAGATGCATTTAAAGACAACGGTTGCCCTATTGTTAAAAAGGAAAAATGTACCGTCATATTCATTTCTGTTAGAAGATACCTTGATGTTCACTCGCCTTCGCTTTACATTTATAAAAGTTTGCATGAGATTTTACGACGGAAAAGCATCCTTGCACTTTGAGACAGAAAGGCAGCGGTGGACTTTTACTTCACCAAAAAACGACCTGACTTTTTAACCATGCTTTACAGTTAACAACCTGTTTGTGCTACTATTGGAGGGCGATACGCAGTCATTGATTGCTATTGTGGTTTCAGTAAATTCTATGATGTTCATACATTTTACTATGTTTAACTGCTGATGAAGATTGCTATTGCTAACCGCCTGTGAAGATGTTATGTTCAACTGCGTGTGAAAACTTTTATGGTTAACTGCTTATAGAGATATTTATGGCCCCAAAACCAAAAAATATAAACATATTGGATCATAATCCTGTTATGGATGTAGGTCCCTCTAACCATAAACTGAAATGAGTATACTTTATTCTGGGTCCATTATGCTTAACTTACAATTACACTTTTTTCAAAGGTTCTTGTAAATTCTTAAATAAACACACTGCTGTTGAAGCAATGGCCACATACTTGCATGGAATCGGACAGTCACAGTTTAATTGCTCATTTACGTAGCGCTGCATCACATCTCTGAGGCAAGCCTCTACGAAAAAAAAGATGTTTATTTCATAATATAATGCATGCTTATAACAATATATCAGAAAAGCATGTGAGATAAATGAGGTCAAAGAAGAATTCCTAACTAAACTTCGTAATGTTCGTACCTCCCGGGCACAATATTTACACAAATAGAAACATCGTAATTATCCTCATAATAAAAATGTAAAGCTGACTAATTTTTGATGTATAATGCCTGAAGCAAATACAAACTTCTAACAAGCGTGGGATAATAAGCGTGGCGGTAGCAGCAAAAGAACCAGTGCTTAGCCCACGGCAAACGTGCTTAACGTAAAAACAAATATCACGGTTCCTTTTCCGAATCATTTTCCAAGCTATATAAAATGAACAGCACACATTTATGAGAAAAAAAAACTGATATCTAAAATATAAGACAGTTACAATGTTACCTTGTGTAATATTTGTGATGGAACAGGCATGCACATTTTTGTATTCAAATGCTTTTCCAAACATTGGAAGCTGTGCATCACCACACTCACATTCTTTAATCACATATTTCTGATAACACGTGTTATAACATGCCTGAAAATATAACGGAATATTGTCCATATTGTCACTCATATCGCTTAAAATAACCTGAAAATGGTTAGAATATCTGACAAAAGGGTGTATAAAAGTTTAGAGTAATATGAATTGGAGGGTAAAAGATTTTCTGGCCTTTTGCACTCTGTCATCTTCACTATTGAGAAAACAGCTCATTTAATTTGATTTTAGAGCAAGAATTTAACAAACTTACATTTGTTGAATACTTTGTTGGAAATACTTCTTGAAAAACATTTCTCTTAATGTCAACAAAATTATCTTCTACACAGTTCCCATAACGCCCTCCAAGCTTGTGCGATTCTACCTATAGGCAGACAAGTAAAATACTAATAATACCACAGTTCACACAGTCTCCATAACCTACAAGCTTATGTTATTCTACCTACAGGTAGACAGAAACACACCCATTAAGGAAAGCCTGGAATCTCTATAACGTCATATTTTACACGTTTATTTAATATTTTCTTCGACATAAATTGTACAGCTTACAATACTAACATTTAGTATGACTTTCTGTCTTTTTGATGAATCGCATTGAAATCTGTATTAATTTTTCAATTAAAATTTTTGTTTAAAAACAAGTAATAAATTAATCAGAAAAAGCTTTAGTTTTCGATCATACAAGTTATTTCTACTGGAGCTGAAACGGATCCCAAGAACAGTACACGTGTACACGAGGGCTTAGGATCCGTGTACACGGAACTACACGGACAATATAACACATAAAACTAGATTACTAAACAAAGGCAGTGTACGCAGTAAAATGTTTATGCTGAGTCATTAATGATTGTTTTTTTTTTGCCAGCTATCAGAGTTTTTTGATCAAAAATAAGAACAAGAACATTTTGTCTGGCATGTTTCTTTTTGAAATTTGATGTACTGTTAAATATACGAGTACACTGTAAAGCCCGCTTTACGCCATGTGTTTTTTGGTGCATGGGCTTGCTCATGGCAGCAAGCTGCATCGTGTAAACACAAAATGTTTATGATTTTTATGACCCATCCGCCGCCACGCAGCAAGCCCGAGGAAATGGAGCCCGTCCTATTTTTTCGTGAGTACAGATATGCTAATCAGACCACATGAAAGAGGTTAATCGATAAGTGTCTCAACTGGATACCAGACCAGCTGCTTAAAGCCATGGAAAGTGAGGGACGGAGATAAGTAGGGCAGCTTAGCCATTAAAATGCCGTTATGTGTTAATCAGGGAATTCGTTGCTGCACTGTGTAAACTCCCTCAATTTCTATGTACGCTTTGCTCGTGATTTTTGCATTTGAGCATGCCCTGCTGTGTAAAGCGAGCTTAAGAAGATACCGTATCCATAGCGTGTACAGTGTAGTTACAATACATGCTGTGAAAGACAGTGCTCCGGATCAATAACTACACGGGGAGGGGCATGCTGTTATTATACAGCACTACAGAGCATCGCATCGGTTTCGTTTCGCTCAGAGCTCATGAAGCAGTTCGTTTATCGTGTAATGGGTTTTGGATCCGTGTAATGGCAAGACACTATACGCTACCGTGTACACGAGGATTCGCTTTCAGCTCTGTTTTCTACTTTTGTCAAGAAAGGACTATAAGGCCTACTTGAAATTATTTACTTCTTGGCAGCAAGAATTATTGGGCTATGCTTTGTCCTCCACATTCAAATTGCATTAACCTAGTTTTTGATGATATCATGACCAGATAAGTAACTCAGATTGTACAACCTTTCTGACTGAGAAGGAAGTAAGGTGTCCGGGGAGAGCAAATACAGCGTCGTCTTCAGGAAATGGCATAATATGTTGATTTTGAATCAAAATTAATGCTCCTGCTAGCTCAGACAATCCGGCTATGTATTCATTTTGTCGCAGATTCAAAGTCAACGATAAACCTGTTCACAAAATGTTTTCAATGTACTTAAATGGTTAAACTTACTAAAGTCTTACCACTATATTACATTATTTTTGCAAAACTGCGTTAAACATAACAGGACATCACATGTATGAAATAAGCAAATGCCACTACGCTTAAGTGATTGAAACTAAACAAACGAAATGTTTCAATACAACTTATACTGAATAAGATGCAACTAGAATATGATGTGACAGTATGAAATTACTCTTGTACATACGGCTTGTACATACCATGTTTGCTTCCGGGGAATGCAGAAGAATACAGATTCTTATCTTCCATTTTCCAGCCAGAGTTAAAGATATAACAGTTACCATAAAGGGTGCTGTAATAGTGCTCAAAGTAGCTGCAAAGTAAAGATTAGAGGAATAGTGAGGATATTTTAGATGTTTGCTAAACTGTAGTAACGGTGTAAGGTAAATAGAGTGATAGTAATAATGATAACGTTATGTGTGTGGCGTAAAAGATCACTAAAGTTTTAGACTGAGGCATTTTGAGTGTTATCATATGTGAAGTGATGTATAATTCATTTGAAGTGGCACAAGATATAAATACACAGTTTTATGTTTGTCATTAGATATCATCTTAACGTGGTAAGATTTAAAGTAAAGTATAATAACAGCATGTATTTCGTGGTTTGTGACATCTCATCTAAATGTAGTAAGATTTAAAGTACAATTATGACATGTATTGAATGGTTCATGAGATGTTATCTAAACGTGATAAGATTTAGAGCAAAGTGTGCTTATGGCATGTATTTCATGGTTTGTGATATCTCACCTAAATGTAATAAGATTTAAAGTAAAGTACAATTATGACATGTACTAAATGGTTTATGAGATGTTACCTAAACGTAAAAAGATTTAAAATAAAGTGTGCTTGTGGCATGTATTTCATGGTTTGTCAAGTATCACTGAAAGGTAGGAAGATCTTTGGTAAAGTATTTATTTAGTGCTCTGAATTACCATTAAAGTACCTATGCGTATGTTTGGAAATTACCCATATCTTTATAAATTGGAAAATTCTTGATGCAGTGCCTTAAGCCAATACCTTAGAACACAAAGCTCATTCCACATTATTTCTTGCTCTAAACTGTCCGCGAACCGAAAAGGCAATAAAAATAAAATTCTTGAAACAATGAATGTTAATAAATGTTTTAAAAATTTACAATTATGAAGGATAATCGCAATAATTATCAAGGATTTACTTTTACCTTTGATTGCAGAGTTGACCTTTAAATACACAGTCCTGTATGAACTCTGTTAAATTAAATCCAAGAGACTCGCGAAGAGAGGAATTTGTATCGGCTAGTATCTCCATTACTGTACTTTCGAGTAAAAAGTCATCCCTGGAATAAAGAGCAAGCAAGACACGCACATAATACCGCATTTCAAATTTGTCTACATTGTAATAACAATAATAATAATAATAATAATAAAAAAAATAATAATAATAATAATAGTTCCGCTTAAAAAGATTTTGTTTGCAATTTTCTTGGTTGTTTGTCTGTGGTGTATCATTATAAAATAAGAATGTTTAAGTATTCAGGAAATGTTAATCCATTAGTTGCCAAATTTGAACTTAAGTTGTGTCACTGAGTTTGAAATTTAAACAAGAAAATGAATTGCGGTTGAGGTCTGTATATTAAACAATATACATACATACACATCAATAAAATAACATTTTGGTGACACATTGCAGCTTATGCTGTTTAATAAGACGTCACATTTTGTGTCGACTTATTATTTCGCATAGAATAAGCTTAGTGATTAAGGTCAGCTATGGTCTAAATCAAAGTTAATTTATACTGGTATACTTTACCACTATTCTAATTCTTGACTTGAATACCTGACTTGAAATTTTACTATAACAAAGTTTTGAAAATGCTATGTATTTTTTAATAAGACACCATTTTAATGTTCTATGACATAAACCATAGCCATGTTAATTAAACACAATAAACTTAACATATAGTAATTATCATGCAGGAAGGAAAGATTCTGATCTCCGTTTTCTATATATCAAATATGTAATGAAATATTCCAGTTCATTGGTTGCAGACTTATTGCCACTCTGATGACTTTTTTGTTTTGTTGATATATATGCCTTGCAAGCGGCAATAGGTTTCTTTTCTTCCTATATTATAATTATTATAATCAGTTTCAAACTGGTATGAAACAATCGGCAAAACTTTGAGTTGGTATGATTATTTCCGTTACGGTTTAGAATAGCAATAGAATATACTAGTATAAATATAATAAACTTCATTTAGACCTTCTGAAAGCAGTCATGGGGACCATTCGTTATATATAGCACTTAGGGAAACCATTTGTATATTGTATATTGTATCTATTTTTTTAGAAAAAAAGGCCTTTTTACTGTGCTAAATTATCTTTTTCTTCAATTTCGTGTTAAACCATGTGTAAACATCTTGAACAAATAAAAAATACTGGTTGCTATAAATTTTTAATACATAATATATAGCGCATTTCAAATAAAAACGGATCTCCTTAAAGCTGATTTTTCGGCACTTGTATTTATACACAGCATAAGGTCTAGGATCAAATTAAAAGTTTGTTCTCAATTGGCAACACAGAAATTTAATTTTAAAAAGAATGTTATATTTACTATGCTATGGAATCATTTATTCGCTTTTTTGTCTGCTGTGTATTTTCGTAACGTTGAAGCAAGCCAAGAATTAAGGAGACCTACTTTTGGTCTCCCTAATTTTTTTTCTCCCTAATACTGCTTTTTCAGCAAAAATATATATGACATGATACCGTAAGATACATCATTACCTATATCTGCTCTGCAACTGCGTTTCTAAAAATTAAGAATGAAACAGAGACTTCAAGTGTCTTGAAAGTGCATGTTATAAAGTGATAAAATTAAACAACATCTCTGTATCAGTATGCCAGAAATATGCCAACACATTTTCGCATTGCTCCAGTGTGATATAAAATACTAAAATATATTATCAAGTAATAACATAAAGCACAAAATAAAAATTAAATCTGAGTTGCACAGAGGGAGATTTCAAATTATATTCGGAAAAGCAGTATAAACCATTAGTTGGGTCACAAAAATAAATAATAATTTTAAAATACCAGCTATTGCATCGTCATGTGATGCAGACTGTGTTTCATAGAAATCGGTGAACGATGACACAGTCGTTCCATCGGTGAACTGATGAGATGTCGCCTGTGATTGTGCTATTTCTGCTGTTGTAATGACTGCCTCCTCTGTGGTCACCTGTAATAGCTCACATCCTGTCAATTAAAGTCTCAAAGGTCCAATGTTCAGTCTAGAATTCTTAATAGGTCACACCTTTGAACATTGTTTGTTGGTACTCCCGCCTATTTGTTATGTCATTGTTGCTATTGTTTCGTATTTCAACAGAAACGCTTAAAAGATCATTGCACCATTTTTATTTACAGTTTCCTTTTGTGTGTAGACTGTTCAAAAATTTGGTTTTACTTTTCGTTTCTCTTGGGCCATTTGTTAGTCAGGCTTCGTTTTTTTAATGTAACGAAACAAATATCTTAGTAATTTATGTAGCATTGCTGTGTATTTTAATTAATAGTAGTATTTAGAAAAATATCATTCAGGTTGGGAAGAGAGTGGGGCGCGCCAATAACTGATAACTTGATTTTTTAAACGTTAAGGACACCTTCCGTTTTTCACTGGGTAAGAAAGAATAAATATCAATTTGCAAAATATGTAATTTTGTGAATAACATAAAATATAAAATTAACCATTTAGAATTATTACCTGTAAAAACTATTTCACAAACACTGCGGAAATTACTAGAACAGTCTCGTATCCACCAGTTGCCGTTATCCGTGCAGACACAATCTATGCTACCTGTGAAATACGTTACAGTAAGCAAGGCATGCATTGTCACCATTTTGTGTGCAGACATTATATACAGTCTGTAAAACAAGTTTTTGTCAGTAAAGCAAAGTAGTGTACCAATGTTCATGTCAAATTATTTCCTCATCATAAAGGTGTAGTTTGTACTGAGTGTCTGAGCGACACTCATCGGTAATATAAGGTTTAGAGTCCTTTGTATTTTCTGTATAAAATACCTATAAAATTTGTGTGGAATCATTACTTCCTTTAAGATCACTGTTTGTCTGGCCAGGTTTTAAAATATTGCTTGAAAAATGACCAAGTCTTTCCCTACGTACCCCCTGTATCGTGTATATTTTGCAAGTTATTGAAGTTCATTGGGCTTTCATCCTGCCATTCAAAGCTTCCTTCCACAGATAAGTCATTAAGACCAATCCAATAACATCCTGAAGAGCTGTCAAAAGCAATAATGCATTTTATGGTCAAGGGCATAGAATACAGAATTCTTACTTTATAATTTTATAACAATAGCTTGTAATACCAGCACCTGCAGTAGCAGAACTTTCTCAGAGTTACTTTGTAATACTAGCATCTGAGGATGCGTGAACTTTTAACAACTATTTCATACTGCTGGCACGTTAAGTTACAGAACACAATAGTTGCCTTGAGAAACTAGTGCATGTAGTTACAGAACTTTGTAATGGTTACTTTATAACAGTCTTGCTACTGAATTTTTACTCGACGCACATGACGCATTCTATTTTTTATCAAAACAAAATTAAAAAATCAGTGGTCTATTATTCGATAGCGATGTACCTAATAAAGAGACTGTCTTCTACGAAATCATTAAAGTCTGCACTGTCGATTTTAGCGAGCTGTACTGATGCACTGTAACTACTGAACAAATTCTCACATGCTGTGGTAGCATCGCTCCACAGCAAGTGATCTGCATCGAGAATATATTACGCTGCCATCAAATTGACAAGCCAATACTTCATCCAAATCCATAGATAAACTGTATACAGCGCATATCTTTCTAGTTTCTATTTTCTCAAGTTTTTATAAGTTTTATTAGTAGATTGATATTTATGCAGATCATCGTATAATGAGTTGCTATAAACACAATGTGGTGTTAATATTTTAATTGCACAGTTTATTCTTGGATTTACCAACGTTTGATGCAACACAAGAGTACACTCCATTGCCGCGATTCCAAAACTGAGAACCACATTCTGAAGGCCTCATAAAGGTGTTTCCACAACCATCTTCAAAGCCATCTTTTGAAAATGACACACTTACGTCCTTGAGAATGTCTAATTAGTTTATTTTATTTTTGTCAAAATGAAAACATCCAATGTTACTGCTGATCATTTACATTAAGATGAAAGATAATTTCAGCTTATTTTGCCTTGTAAAAAGAAATTAGGACTGGTTGCGTTGGAACTTCAATGTCATTATTCTAAATTATTAATAAATCCCCATCATCAATACTTTAGCTCTTTTGCAAATTTTTCAGCCTAATATATATGAACAATTATGAAATGAAAAAGTTGATTTCTCTCTTAAAGTTTCAGATATTTTATTTATTGCAAGCATGCTTGTATAGCTTTACTCTTTATTTACGTTCTACTCCGTTGTATCATGGCGCCAGGCACTTACCATATTTGTACTCGCATATATAGTTTTGACGTGAATCGCCGCTGTGTTGCCTGTACCATCGTCCCAGCGCATTCATATATGCATAATCTTTAATCAGAAGTAAGTTCAACGGCATTTTTACCCTTTTGAAATTTCATTCGGAAATGTTGAAACCATTATGAGTGTTTAGCTTTACTTTTGATCACGTTGAAGTTAAATGTTGTTACTGAATATTGCTTAATGGCAAGGTTTAATCAATCTACTGTCATATGAACCTGAAATACAAAATTTGTATGCTTGGTATGTGAAGAAAAGTAGTCACTTCAAAGCTGATTAAGTATTGACAACATGCAATGAACATGGAGCGTGATGGAGGTTTGAATAAAAAGCGAAGTGTCAAAACATCACTTATGCTTATATTTTTTAAGAAAAGCAAAAACCTGATTACCTACAGAAATTTCCTGTCAATTACAAACAATTAAGACCAATATCCCTTCATAATAAATCGCGTGTGTCAAGAATTGGCATGCGCAAACTTAAATTTGAGGATGACACCGTAGTTCCTTGACATGCACAATCATAAACTCACGAGTGACATGATGGTCCATTGACATGTACAAGCATTAACTTACGGGTGACACTACGGCCCATTGACATCCACAGGCATAAACTTACGGGTGCAACCATAGTATTTAACATGCATAGGTTTCAACTCACGGGTTACAACATGGTCCATTGATATGCACAGGCTTAAACGCACGGATGACACTATGGTCAATGGACATGCGTAGGCATAAACTTACGGATGGTCCATTGACATGCACAAGCATAAACTTAAGGGTGCACAAGCATAAACTTACGGCCACCATAGCATGATTTCTTTTCAAAATATACAGATATTTACGCTTGCTGTCAGATCTCAAATTATATTGATAATATAAATATTGATTATTATTAAAATATATATTAATATATTATATTATATTAAATATTAATAAATCTGATGACCTAATAACTAGCAACCAATAACGGACAACAATAACAACAAAGAAAAACTATTTATAATCATGATGTATTAAATATTTCTCGCATTAACCAAAAGGAAGTGTAATGTTCTTTGAATAATAAGCAAATCTTGGATTCTTACCTAATCTAATCATTGATATCTGAGATCAAAAATGAGTAATAATTTGGTATTTTATGAATAAATTATAGCCAATGCTTTCTTTCGTCTAATTTAGTCCCCCGCCGTCGCGTAGCGCGGAGCGGGAGACTGTTGAATTCGGACCCGTCCTTCTGTTCGTCCGTCAGTCCGTCAACATTTGGTACAGGGTGTCGTTCCCGTGACAGATCTCAAGAACTAATGGACGGACGGATTTCATTTAAACCTTGTACATGCATAGAAAAAGGGCTGTAGTTGTACACTTGGGTATAGGTTTCGCCGTCGGCCGGAAAAATTTGGCCTAGAGACTTCGTCAAAAATCCGAAAATGCCAGCCCTTGAAATGGTTGGATAGAGTGTCGTTTCCGCGACAGATCTCAAGAACTACTGGAGGGATTTCATTTAAACCTTGCACATACATAGAATAGGGATTGTAGTTTTGCACTTGAGTATAGGTTTTGCCGTCGGCCGAAAAGTTTGGCGTACAGATTTCGTCAAAAATGCGAAAATGTCAGACCTTTAAATGATTGGATAGGGTGTCATTTCCGCCAAGAACTACTGGAGTGATTTCATTAAACCTTGCACATGCACAGAATAAACGCTCTAGTTGCGCACCTGGGTATGGGTTTAGCCGTTAGCCGAAAAACTGGGCCTGCAGATTTCGTCCAAAATCCAAAAATGTCAGACCTTGAAATGATTCGATGGGGTGTCGTTTCCGCAACAGATCTCAAGAACTAATAGATGGATTTCATTTAAACCTTGCACATGCATAGAATAAATGCTCTAGTGATGCACCTGGGTATAGATTTTGCTGTTGGCCGAAAAATTGGGCCTGAAGACTTCGTCCAAAATCCGAAAATGTCAGACCTTGAAACGATGGGATAGGTTGTCGTTTCAGCGACAGATCTCAAGGCCTATTGAAAAGAATTTAATTTAAATCTTGTGTTTACTTAGAATAAACGCTCCAGTTGTGCACCTGGGTATCGGTTTCACCGTTGGCCGACAAATTTTGCGCACAAACTATGACAAAAAATGTGCTTTTGTCAAAAATCCAACAATATTAAACCGCATCAAAGTAGTGCCGAAATATATGCAGCGGAAGCCTAATGATATGCAGCGGAAGCCTAATGATGAATTAGGATTAGAATTAGGATGTGGAAACTGTTGATAATGTTCTGAAGGCTTGTGACTTAAAATCTTGATCCATATATTACTGTTCAACAATGGTAATATATGAAAAAATATGTTTACCACCATTGCCTGAATTTGAAAACCAATTGCTGTAGTCAAGCACGATGTTATCTTGCCATACCCATTGTCCTTGGCGGCTGTAATCTTTTTCCAACCCTATGTGATACGAACCGGATCTGTGACCCAAAAGAAACGCATAAAATAAAACGAATACAATTTCTTATAAATAAGTAAAGCTGAACTTCACTCTTAAACACAAATCTCTCTCTCTCTCTCTCTCTCTCTCTCTCTCTCTCTCTCTCTCTCTCTCTCTCTCTCTCTCTCTCTCTCTCTCTCTCTCACACACACACACACACACACACACACAAATATATATACATATACATGTGTGTGTAAAGGAAATTCTGGTCTTGAGTCATGTATAGCCTTTGCTTATGTATTTCTTTCATATTGGAATCATACATGCATTCAAACATACAATGTCTTTTGTATTTGGTACAACTCTTTCATGCATTGGGTAATTCTTGATACTTTAAATTCTAATAATTCGTTTTTGTTTTGTTTTAAGTTTTTATTTAAACAAGACCAAATAGTAACAGTAAAATATAAATGCTTGGGGCTAAATAAGTCACAGATTATAGATTGGAACCCAAAGAAGTCACAAATGGTATAAACACAGAAGAAGTCACACGTGACTGAAGCACTAAAGAAGTCACACGTGATAGTAATACTGAAGTAAAAACTTACAATGCAAATGCAGTGGAGAGAAAATTGAAGACGTCTTCTGAGTCAATAGTTACCAAGAAGCCTTCCTGTGAAATACAGGCATCACGCGCCTCAGTCCACGTCGTTGAGGATCCTACAGACAGCCAAACTCGTATATAATTACCATATGCCTGATTACTTTATGCGCATGATTAGGCCAACTGAGGAACTGCTAAAACTATTAGCCATGCATTATAATACAAAAGTAAACATCACAACGGTATTTTAATCACAGAATATAGATAAATTATACCAGCCATATGGTGCCTTTTTGTTCTGTATATCGATTATTTTTATATTTTATATAAAAAAGAAAAATATGGTGTAACCAAAAGTGTTAAAACATTTTTCGTCGATCAACTTCGACAATTGATGTTAGTTAGGAAAGTCTATTTGTCAACACAAAAGTGAAGGAGAATATCAATCACACACGTTTTAATTGCCATTTCATAGTGAAAACAAAGAAAACCTGTTGTATTTTTACCTGAAATCGAGAAGCATGAGCTGTATAGTCCCTTGTTCAAGAATTCTGTTTGACAGTGAACTGATGGTACCGCATCTGAAGGTTTGATTACGTACTGGATACGACATGTTGATTTTTCTCTCGAATGTTGAATAAAAATATTAATATTGTTTGTTGATGTAGTAGAAGAATTTTTTAAAAATATATTTTCGTGCATTATGGCAGCTGTGTAGGATGTTAACTTTTTAGTCTGAATAAGTAGTTTCTTAAGTATGGCGCAGTATGCGTTTACATTTACGTGTTTCATGGGTCAACATGAATCGGAGAACAAACTTACATACTACTTACTTCTCTTTGGTCTGATATTGACACTATCATCAGGTTTTCCTTTTACTTCTTCGCGAAATGCAAATCCATTTATAAAAGTGAGATTTGATTTCGCATTTACTCTAAATAATTTTGAAAGGTCCGTTTTCGTGCGCAGCCTTTGTTCCTCCAAGTTCACTCGTTTCTCTCCTGGTATCTGTTCCTCAGGGACTACTCGTGTCTCTGGCAGCATCTGTTTCTTGGAGGCCATTCGTGTCTTTAGCAGCATCTGTTCCTCGGGGACCAGTCGTTTCTCTTGCAAAATCTTTCTGTCGGAGGCCTCGCGTGGCTGTTTGAGCATCTGTTCCCTTGAGGTCGTTCGGGTTTCTCTCTTTCGACGCAAGGTTGGCAAATCTTGCTCATTTTCAGGTTCATTTTGTGCTAAAAGATCTTCCAGTTCAGGAAGACGATAAAGCTGTGATTTTTTAATTGGTGATGAATTACATATGCTCATAGAGGGAAATGTTACATATGATGAACTGATTAACTGATTAGTAGTTGTAACCTAGAGAAAATAGATACAATAGAAAGATTAAATAAGAGATATTCCAGTTCAGGGAGGCGATAAAGCTGTGATTTTTTAATTAATGATGAACTGTATGTGTTCACGGATAGAGATGTCATAAAATAAGAAGTGAGCAACTGATTAGTAGTTGTGGCCCAGCGTAAACAGAAACAGGAGTAAGATGAAATAAGAGGTATTAATGATAAAGTCATTTTGTGTTGTGTTTTATAAAAGGACAGTTTAAAAAAGAAACAGCAACTAAAATTTTCGTTCTATAGGAAATGCATCTATATGTAACTATGGGAACATGCTTTTCGCGTTTTGGCTCAAATGTCAATTTTTTAGCATGTCAAAAAATTTAATCTGTAAAACTTACGAGTTATGTTTTTAGCAAGTCACCATTAAATTTGATTTCAGTATATCTTAGAAAAAGAAATAATAGACTCGTATTTAATTATCTTTTATCATGAAATGAAACTTTCATCACGAAATCAAATAACTTTAGAAAAAACTATGTCTGACTTATATTTTCTTTATGTTAATTTTAAACCATATTCACCATGCTTCTTCTGCTATGTCGCCGCTACACTTGCTTTAATTTATTTTTTTTAGGAAAAAGGACTAGAACCATAAATATTTCCAGTTTTATCACCAACTCAAATAACTTTTGAAGAAATACAAATGTTTACCTGAAATTTTAGATACAGTCTCGTTATGTTATAGAGAGTCGTCAACAAAATCAATATGCAACCCACTGTAATGAGTATCCATATACAGCGCTTGAACATCCCTACAAAAATATAAGCAACAGTGACGAGTATCTTATACCGTATTTAAGCATCTCTACAAAAATACAAGTCACAGCAACGACTATCCATATACCACCTTTAACATCCCTATAAATATACAAGTCACAGTAATGAACATCCATATACCGCATTTAAACATCCTTACAAATACATGAGTAACTAGTGTATGTGTATGAAAGGCCCACAAGAAAGTTAAAAAGGTAAAAAATCTGCAAATACATTTAAGCATGCTTACAAAATTTCCATAACCAAACATATCAGAAGTGGAGTCAGTACGCCATAATTACACTAACTATTTCTCGACAATATATACTTCTTCAACAGAACCCTTTAATTCATAACACAGCGGATAGTTAATTTTGTTCAACATTGTATTATTTACAAAAATGATTAAAAATGTATGTGTCTTGATCACCAATAGATAAATAAAAATTATATATATATATATATATATATATATATATATATATATATATATATATATATATATAATATATCATCTATGTATGTTATATATATAAGTGTGAATTTGCATTTAACGTGTTCTTTAACGGGTCTAACTTCGGGGCATTTAGCTATAAAATCTCAGCGTTTTATACGAAGAGCGTTGTAACAGAAAAGTGTTGATCCGGTTTCACTATTTCACAACTGGTTCTAAGTTTATATCTGTGTATTATGAAATTCATTAGTGTTGTGGGTAAAATAATTCCCCGTGCGTCTGCAGATAAGAAAGGTTTCTTATTGGGTAATGAACCGTCGTTTTCAAACATCATTAAAACCAGATCAAATAGCAAATAAATAACGAGGACTGCTCAAGGTAATACACAAAGCAAGTGAAACTGAGTCACAGCATACACCAGAGCTTTGAAAGCATATTAGCAAGTATTTTTGACTACATTAAGATAAAGCACCTGTGGGTATTCAGTTAAATCTCAGAGAAAAGAGAAATACTGACAAGCAAAGTATTCGAAAATTCTATGAGGCATTTGTTGTTCTACTTATAATTTCTTTAATCAATGATGCTGTGATACAAGAACGCTAGATCTTTATCGCGCCTTGGCTGCCTTTTTAATCCATTTAAGATGTATCAATTATTTCACTAATACAGAGCCCTAATCAATATTTAAAACTATTCCTAACGTGTTTGCACGTAGGTTATTTGTCTTGCTGCTTTACTTTATACCTCCTTTCGTTTGATTAGAAATCTTCTTGCAATTTAAATGAGATTAAACGTTTTAAACTGTCTAACCTTTTGCTGTAGCAATGTTGGAAATTCCATGTACGCTAGTGTAGTTTGTGAAGTCTTGTCCAATTTTTGTCGGACTGAGTTTTTGTTTCCAGTTTTTATGATATTCAGTAGAAGCAGGCACATAAGTTTTACAAAATTTCTCCATTGCGACGTGCTCCACTGTCTATTTTGATATCTTAGTATTTCGATCCTATTTGTAATTATTTGTAAATGTCAAATTAGCCTATTCAACTGTGTTTCAGGTTTTATTTTTTCACTGTTTATCATTCAATATTACACAACAGCTATTTCCATTGAGTAACTTCAATATTTTGTTGGAGTTATTGCTGCAACAATGGTTTCTCAAAATCATACGAGTCAATACTTAACATTTAGTTACAATTCTAAAGTGTTAGGAGATAAAACAATTCAGTATACACGATAGTTCATGTGTTTCACATTTGATTTTTATTCGCTGCAGGATAGCTCTCTAATCACTGATATGATGCCATTCTGTTTGGACAAAAAGCTTACGGGGTAATGGTTGCATTGATTGATTAATTATGTTATTTGCGGATACATTAAGAACATATCCCAATTGTGCTGAATTGACCATTAACTCTTTATAATATGTATATGATCTAAATGATATATAAACATGTGCTGCAAATAAAAAGTCGACGGTTTAATATGACAGGAAATTGAATACTTTTACAAAGGGTTATCCCATGTTGATACAACGATTTCACTTGAACCCAATGTAAAAATTCTACATAATTAGCAACCAGTTTACCTTTTCTACATAAAACGTCATGCATTCCTTGAAAAAATATTTTTGAAGGCTTAAAATTTAGACTTTGTTAAATGTTACTAACACTGGTTTGCCAAAATTTGTTCTTTTTTTGTATTTTTTAATGGACTCCTTCAACACACTTTAGTTTGTTGAAAAGATTAATATAGATTTTTGGGTAAGTCTTTAAAATTTATGACAAAAGGCAACCTTTTCTACCTCAGACAGTGTTTTAATGTTGAAATCAGTTTCAAATATGTATACTTTCTGTTGGATATTATTCAGAATAGATTTTTTGAAGTGTTCAATGGGATGAGGTACTTGGCATTATATGTGTTATTATGCATCTCCAAAAAAATGCAGAGAAAGAGGGATAATTATTAGGCCAAACATGGTCCAATTGGAGTGCAAATTTCATTTTAAAAGGTAATTTTCATTCAGTACTACGCGTTATCCACAATAAGGGCGTTCTTTTGGAACTTCACTCCTCGTTTGGTTAAAAAAGGACTAATGGAGCAAACATAGCACTCCGCATTTAGGAATCGTTTTAAAAAGCCACGAAAAAGCATGGTAACAAATTGGTTCATAAGTGCTCCTCCCCCACCAGATAGCTATAAATAGTTTTAAAAAGAAAGAGAACGTTTCTCATAGTTTGTGCTTTACATGTAGCAAATCTAGGAGCTGAATGAAATTAATGAAACAAATGAAAAGGAATGGAATATTTAAAATATCCTTGTTGTTCGCGACTAAATCATTGGCTTTCCATTTTCTATGTTTACCATCGTGAGTTATCTGAGCAATGTTTGACAAAGACAACACCTTTTCATTGGTCATTCTCTCTACTTTTCGATGCAAAGCAGTCGTATCAATATTAGCACCGTTTACAATTAGGTAATGTAAACTATGCATTTCGAACACTTTCATAGAATCGGAAATCAACCAATTGATGTTGTTGTCATGAGTAAATAGTTAAGCACTGTATTAGGGTCAGGGTTTGATTCGTTTATCATGTGACGTTAAAAGCTTGATGACTTTTGATATAGAAAAATCAATGCAGTCAATGAGAAAGAATTGTTCATAATGTATTACCAAAGTACTACCTTAATAACATGTCAAACAGAGAGCATCCGGATTCGAATTTTTGGATAAGGTAGCTAGACAATCTGCTCATGTTGGAAATCAGTTGGCAGCTTTATGACCAGATTAGTCAATGTACGCTTTGTCCGTACCAACATGAGATACCAGCTAAAGTAAAATTACTTGATATCGAAATAGTGCTGCTGGCGCTATATTGCTCTATCTTGTTGAACCTATAATAATTCCGGAACTCCATTGAGATTCCGATTCGTGATATCGAGGGATCTCAGTATTATTTCAACAGTCTTAGTAGGGTATAAACGAGAGTTCTACTGCACTTTGTGACGTCATACCGTCTGGAAGTGACGTCATCATGTCTGGAAGTGACGTCATCATGTCTGGAAGTGACGTCATCATGTCTGGACCGGAAGTGACGTCATCATGTCTGGACCGGAAGTGACGTCATCATGTCTGGACCGGAAGTGACGTCATCATGTCTGGACCGGAAGTGACGTCATCATGTCTGGACCGGAAGTCATGATAAGCGTTAGGATAGGCGCGACCATCTGTGACGTCATCATGACGTCATACTGAGATGATGCTGTCTGGAGCGAAAGTGGTTTGGCCGAGTCAATCAACATGAAGCCAACGCACTCCACCTGTCAATCAGTGTAACCATGGCAACAGACCCTAAAAAGCCACGACCCCCCCCCCCAGGGACATACTATGTACCGACCCCCCCCCTCCCTAGGACAGACTATGTACCGACCCCCCCCCCTAGGACAGACTATGTACCGACCCCCCCCCTAGGACAGACTATGTACCGACCCCCCCCCCTAGGACAGACTATGTACCGACCCCCCCCCCCCCCTAGGACAGACTATGTACCGACCCCCCCCCCCCACAGGAGAGCAAAAATTGTGCTGAATCAACATGATGAAATCGTCCATTCAGCATGATAAAATCGTATATAAGTGTAGTGACTCGAGGCTCAGACATCGTCAGACATCGTCAGACACATCATGGACAACACATCAGCTACTAAGAAAGTGACCATACAATGCTACAAGTGCTGCGTGAGGTTGGAATATGAAGGACAGTCACACAACTGCCCGGTGCACCACAACGCACCACAGCGCTTTTGCTGTAAAACCTGCGGTGGTCTGCTCTGGTACAAGTTTGCGACGACGCTACCTGGGCCAGGACCAATATGTAATGACTGCTGGTGGTGTGGTATGACTCTGAAGCTGAAGAGCTATTGCGACAGCCATCCGTTCAAGTGCGCGGGAAGACCATTTACGATGCAGGAGTACTACAAGTACAAATGCCGCTGCAGGAATCCAACTTGCTGATATACTAAAATATTTCAGGCCCTTTTAAGGGCCATCCTATATTATGAAATGAAGCAATACATGTCTGTCTGTGTGTGTGAGAGAGAGAATACATTTTATCACATTTCAGGTCTAGTTGGCGGATGAATACCATTTGGCGGATGAATACCATTTGACAGACCATTTAACTTCACCGCTAGATGTCTCTGCTGTGCAGCAGTGCAGCTGTACAACTTCATAACTGTAAGTAAGACATTCATATACACAAGTAAAATTCTGCTGAGTCAGCAATTTTAACATTTTGGAACAAGTTTGAAAAGTTACACACCATATTTTGATTACATGGAAGTAGCATAAAAGTATGAGTGAAACATGTCAACTAGTCAACTAGTGATACATTCTGCTGAGTCAACACACCATTGAAGTGGTATAAAAGGAAGAGTGAAACGTATATTTTACTTCATTTCAGTTCCAGCAGTTGAAGAAGCAACAACGATGGCACCAGTCTACTGTCATGATTGTGATGTGACATTTCCATCTCTGGAAGTGTTCGTGACACATACATGCAAACCAGCTAGGATGAAACGTGCTCATGAAGAGCTTGTTGAGCAGATTGAAGCCAAGAGACGAAAAACCGTACAAGATGGTGTTGACAGACCTGATCCAGTCCTCTGCTGTAAATGCGTCAAGATATTTTCATCTTTGGATGCATTTGAGACACATGCATGTGCTGAGATGGAAAATGTGTCTCATGAAGAACAAAGAAAGAAAGAGACAGTGCAAGTAGGGAGAGGGAGAAGAGTGAGTCTTGGTGAAAACGCACAGGAAAAACGGTTTGAGCCTGAAGATGGATCGGATTTGCTACTCGAAATGCGACAACAAGAGAATAGAATCAAGAGACATTTGCTAGAGACGTTAAACCGTGGCATGAAATGGTACATTGTGGTACATGCACGCTTCAAGAAAATGACACCAAATGTTGAAGGTGTGATGGTAGAACAAGTGGATAATGCCTTCATCAGTAGTCCAACGTATGCAGCATACAATCCAACAGATATTGAGAAGGACTTGCCAGAAGCCTATAAAGAATTGTTTACCAGGTTTGATGAACATGAGCGACAAGGCTCTGGCTGGGTGTTGGATAACATATTATTCATTGAAGTACATACAGCTACGTCAGCGCCTCTGGAAGCAAGCAGTTTTATCCCACTACCGAAGAAAGTAAAGAGTACAAAGGCGGTGTTAAACATTCAGAATAAAGACAACAAATGTTTCTTATGGTCTGTATTGGCTCACCTTCACCCTTCAACAAATGTAAACCCAGAGCGTGTACATCAATACAAAGCATTTGAGAACGAATTGAAGGTGGAAGGCATGACATTTCCAACACCGATTACAGACATTCCAAAGTTTGAAAAGGAGAATGATGTGTCCATTAACGTGTTTGGATATGAACATGATGTCGTTGTTCCCATACAACTCAGTCGAAACACCAGTGCGAGAGAAATCAACTTGCTTTTGATTAGCAATGACAAGACAAGACATTACTGCCTCATCAAGAATTTCAGCAGACTGATGGCTTATCGATCAAAGCATAATGGTGTAGCTTTTTATTGTTTCAACTGTCTTCATGGGTTTATGCGACAAGATCTGTTAGACAAGCATCGTGAAGTGTGTGGCAAGCATGGCGCACAACGTTTATCATTCCCCAAGGAACCTTTCATCAAGTTCAAGAATGTAGCCAAACAACAGCGAGCGCCGTTTGTCATTTATGCAGACTTTGAATGCTTCACGAAAAAGCATGAAGGAGACAAGTATCAACATCATCGTCCAAACAGCTTTGCCTACGTGGTTGTCAGCCAGTATGATACACGTGCTCCAGTCGTATATCGAGGCGATAATGCTGTGAAAGTCTTTTTAGACCATATGGTATATGAACGTGATCGTATTGTGCATGGCTTGCTACAGCCAAAGAAAATGGTCATGACTCATGAAGATGAAGAGCATTATAAGAACGCCACAGATTGCTACATTTGTCATAAGCCTCTAGGAGCAGATCGTGTGAGAGATCATGATCATATCAATGGCAAATACCGCGGAGCTGCACATAATGAATGCAATTTACAATTTCGATTTCGAAAAGATCAGCAGGATGTTGAAGATTCTTTCATCATTCCTGTGTTTTTCCACAATTTACGAGGCTATGACAGCCATTTGATCATGGAAGAAATTGGAAAGTTCAAAAACGAAAGGATTACAGTCATTCCCAACACCGTTGAGAAATATATTGCATTCACCATGAGCAATCTGAAATTTACAGACAGCTTTCAGTTCATGAGTACTTCTCTACAGAAGTTGGTCTCCAACCTGGCAGCAGAAGGGAAAGACAACTTTTATCACATGACGTCACACATTCACGATAGCGACCAACAAGAGTTACTGTTGAGAAAGGGAGTGTACCCTTATGATTACGTGGATGAGCCATCCAAGTTTGCTGAAACACAACTGCCGTCCAAGGACAAGTTTTACAGTCTACTCAGTGAAGAAGACATTAGCGATGAGGATTATGCGCATGCGCAGAAGGTGTGGGAGACATTCCACTGTACTACATTTGGCGAATACCATGACTTGTACCTGAAATCAGATGTGTTGCTGCTAGCTGACGTGTTTGAAAACTTTCGTCACGTATGTCTCAACACGTATGAATTGGATCCTGCTCACTACTATACAGCGCCAGGACTGTCGTGGGATGCCATGTTGAAAGCGACAAAGGTGAAATTGGAATTGATCAACGACATTGACATGTACCAAATGGTTGAACAAGGTTTACGTGGAGGAATATCTGTCATCACACACAAGTATGCGAAAGCAAATAACCCCTACGTAGCAGATTACGATCCCTTGAAACCAACCAACTACTTGACTTACCTGGATGCAAACAACTTGTATGGCTGGGCTATGTCGCAAAGCATGCCGGAAAGTGGATTTATGTGGGTGAGCGAGCCAGAATCCATTGACTTTATGGATGTGGATGAAGATGACGAGATTGGATACATTTTAGAAGTGGATTTGGAATACCCATATTCAATCCATGATCATCATAATCACTATCCAGTGGCTCCAGAACGGAAATGTGTGAAAGTGGGAGAATTGTCAAAACATAGTCAGAAGCTACGGAAAGATCTAAACATGAAAGGCAAACCTAGTGAAAAGCTCATTCCCAACTTGTGTGACAAGAAGAAATATGTGCTTCATTATAGAAATTTACAGCAATATGTCTCACTGGGATTGAAAGTCACGAAGGTGCACCGTGCCATCATGTTTGCACAGAGCAAATGGTTGGCAAAATACATCTCCTTGAACACGGAAAAGAGAAAGTTGGCCAAGAACCCGTTTGAGAAAGACTTTTTCAAACTGATGAACAACTCTGTGTTTGGCAAAACCATGGAAAATGTAAGAAAGCGCATGAATGTGGAACTTGTTCACCAGGAAAAGCGGTTCAAGAAACTTGTAGCCAAACCTTCCTTCCACAAATTTAGAATTTTCAACGAAGATTTGACCGCGGTACATTTACGCAAAGTGGATCTGCTTCTGGATAAACCCATTCAAGTTGGGTTCACCATTCTCGACCTCAGCAAGGTGCTCATGTTCCACTTTCATTACAACTACATCATGACCAAGTATCCCAACGCCAAACTCTTGTTCAGCGACACCGACAGTCTATGTTATGACATAGAAACGGAAGATATATACAAAGACATGCAGGAAGATGCTGACTTGTTCGACACAAGTGACTATCCGCCAGATCATTTCCTACATTCCAACGTGAACAAGAAAGTGCTTGGGAAAATGAAAGATGAGACGGCGGGCATTCCCATTGAAGAGTTTGTTGGACTTCGGCCGAAAATGTATAGTATGATGTATGGTGGGAAAGAAAAACGTACGGCCAAAGGCATCACTCGCGCGTGTCAAAGACGGATGAAACATCAGCAGTATAGAGACAGTTTGTTCAACCAAACGCAAACGATGACTACAGGACACATCATTCGAAGTCATGACCACCAGATCTTCTCGGAGAAGTTGAGGAAAGTGGCTCTCTCTCCCTTTGATGACAAGCGATATGTGATGAGTGATGGCTATTCCACTTTGGCGCATGGGCATTACAGTATATAAGGGGGAGACACTTCAACTTGAGAGTTAGTTGTGGTGTGAACACTGAAGCGTCAACATGAATCGGAAAAGATCTGCACCAACGGATATGGATACTCTTGCTGATACAGTCAAAGACATGAAAGTGAAACATCCTGATACTACCATTAAGAAATTAAAAGTGGAGACGACGGTACCAACACCACAGTCGTGGGATGGAATGCTTTCTCTAGGCAATGGAAAGTATATCAAGATTATGAAACAAAGTAATGAAGGTGTGGTGAACATTCGCAAATACCTCAGAGATGAGGGGACTGGAAAAAACCGTCCAACGAAAAAGGGAATTTTGCTGACAATACCTGAATGGAAAATGATGAAGAAGCAGGTGAAAGAAGTGGATAAAAGGCTTCGCAGACAAGACGACAAGTCATAACAAGGTAACAATCATGAATGCACTCATGCTGAACGGTGGTGTTTACCTTACTGTCAATGAGAGGAATGAAGTGATACTAGATTCTAAGACAAGTTATCATCGGTTTAAACCTGAAGTGTGGAAAGACTTTAAAAACATACCACTTGAAGCTGGGTTTAAACGTAGACTTGAAAATAAAGTGGAAGTGACGGTAGCTGAATATGATTCTAACATACGTGTAGAAATCTGTAGAAATCTTTTACAGGATTATCCAAAGGATTATAAGGGAGTTGTACCAGATACACCATATACAGATTTGATCATCTTTGATATCAAGAACTGGCGCGCAGTCTTACGATTCCTAGAAGCGATACAACATCCACTCTTCGCCATCTTGCGAGCATAAAAAAACGTCTTTGCAGACAAGGAGACAGCTCATAGTTCATCTGACTGTTGAACGAGATGGAAGACTTTTTAACGGAATATAAACCAATTACGCATGGGTTCTCATATCTGAGAAACGAATATGATGACATTGTGCTAAGACATTTTGGACAGTATCTCGTCCTATCACTTGATGACCAATCCGTGTTGAAAGACCATCTAGAGAAGTTCAGGATACCTGGCTTTCTCCTGACAGTCTCAAATGAATTAGAAGTGCGTGTGACTGAGAACTGCTTAGACGTGTTTATACAATTTCGCCAATATGACGAGCTTACAGAAAACTATGATTACATCACCCTCAACACAGTGGAATGGAACGCGTTGTTACAAGCATTGGATTGGAAAGAACCTAACGCTTGAATTCAAAGAAACAGAAATATGGCTTACACGAGGTACCAAATCCATTGAGCTGACACAACCTATGCGTGTGATGGACATAAATGAAGAAGGATATGAACTGAAACTGTCTGAACATGTAACTGTTAAAGTGATAAAGTTTGGTGATGTGTGTTATGTGAGCTTTCATAGCATTTACAAACATGGATGTAATGTCTATGATACCTATATCAATTTAGATTCTAATGAATGGTATTCATTGATGAATGTATTGAAAAATGAATGTGTTTGTAAATAAAAAGTTTGTAAATAGTGTAAATAGACTTTGTAGTTAAGAGTTTGTAGTTAAGAATTTTGTAAATAGTGTAAATAGTGTAAATAAAAGTTTGTAAATAGTGTAAATAGAATTTGTAGTTAAGAATTTGTAAATAGTGTAAATAGCGTTTGTAGTTAAGAGTTTGTAAATAGTGTTTGTAAACTTTGTAAATAGTGTTTGTAAACTTTGTAAATAGTGTTTGTAGTTAAGAATTTGTAAATAAACGTATGTACAACACAATAAACAAGACAGTTGTTTGAAAACTTGGTTTGTTTTATTTAACAACAACAACTTAACTAATATAACAACAACAACAACTTAACTAATATAACAACAACAACTTAACTACTAATATAACAACATTAATAAAACAACAACATTAATAAAAACAACAACATTAATAAAACAACATTAATAAAACAATGGTTTATAATGTCTATATACAAAATCCTTTACAATAAAATCACCATCCTTTCTTTTTAATATATTCACAATATCAAACATACTCTGACCTCGAGCTCTATGCAATATATAATATACACAATAAAAACCACATGACGATGATATTGGCGTTTGTAATGAGATAGAATTATACATATAGTCATTTCTTAAAAACATGTCTAAACGATCATCGAGAGGGAACAGTCCATAAGAGTCAAAATATTCCACAGGGTCTTTATCATAATACACTGCCACCCAATGTTCTCCTGGTTCATCTTGATCGTCTGTGTTGATCACATAGGCGCCGCGTTGTAAAGACGGTAACTGGTCCATGGCAAACACGCCTTGAAACAAGTCTTTGGTCATGACATCATGACTCAATATGGCATCAATCTGCTTCGTGTTCATGACTGGTAGTCGAATTGGATGCTGCGATTGGCACTGATCTCAATAATGTTGTCAAATTCAGCATAGACAATGACATTGATTGTAGGTTGCAAAGCCCTAGCAAAGTTCATTTCTAGCCGCAAATTCCCATGCTTGATCAGGGGGAAATGATCATCACCATCATAATCCGGTGTTAAGTCAAACGAAAATAAAGCATAACCTCTAGGCCAATCTTCCCGTTTTATAATGGAACTTTTCTCACCATTCAACCGATCAAACGATTTGTAAAGCGTTTCAAAAGCGTTCAGGTATTTGTTCTGTGTAATGTCAAGCTTGAGAGGTTTGGATAGAACTGGTTCACCATCCGTGTACAGTTGCATATAGTCCAGATTAAAATGATCAAAATTGTATGGATTCCTCAATACTGATCCACCAAAAGCTTCATTATGAACCAGACCAATGACAATACGATTTGGTAATTGACCCAAAAAGATGTTATCTTTCACAAAAGACTGAAATCCTGCTGGAATGGCCAAGACTTTACATTCTTTTCTAGTGATGATGATCTTGGCAGGACTTTTCATCAATGCATCTGCATGTCCTAACTGAATACCTGGACTCACCCTCACTTTGCGAATGGTTAAAAATGCCTCTTTCACTTCTACCTTATAGGTATTATTTACAGCCATCAATACATAGTCATCTTTTTGTCTATGGAAACGCAATTTCAAACTGATGCCATTCGGAAGATAACGATCCTGCTCAAACAAATCTATCCTTAAACCACCAGTAAGCATAACATCACGGCTAAGACGAGTATGCAAATAACGATGATGTAAGCCATTATTGCCTTGCTCAGCCAAGTCACCACCGTCGGCATTGACATGAAACCCGGATACATATTGTTCATGATTAGGTCTTTTCACCTCATGACTATTCATTGACCCAGCAGTATCCTTGTACATGAGACGCATAGAGCGCTCAGAATGCAGACTTTCTTCCGAATCATGGATGAGATGAGAGATAATGCTGGTATAACCATGAGTATTGTTGCTATGCGAAACCAAACGATCATTCAGAAACAATTCAATATTAGACCATAACCCATTAAACACATCATTGATGCAAGAGACATTATCATCTGCGCCACACGCTGTTCCATCAGCCTTTAGAATGCGACATACAATATGAAGTTTGCTGTTCTTTAAATCCAGATATTCTTCTGTACTCGCAGGAATGTAGAATTCTATTGGAGCGCCTTCTCTAATGCTTGTAAGTGGTTGATAGTCAACGTTATAACTTTTCTCTACAGCAGTTTGCGTTGGTGGTACGTGAAACCATTCCAATGGAGAAAGACTACATTCACACGAATGATTATGAATGAGAGACATTTTTTTTTTTTCTTTAAAAAATATCTTTGCGATATTTTGATGTTATCCGTCTGGCTGTTTTTCGTCTTCTGGCACGTTTCGTTGGTTGCATACGCTTTTGTTCACCAAACACACGTTCTGCTACTCGGCCCGTCACATCTTTCGCGACATTCTTTGCAGCCTTCTTAAGATGTGGCGCAACGATCTTAGCCCCAGCCTTAAGTAGTGGAATAGCTTTGCGAGCCAATGATCCCAGTATGGAACCAATACCATCGCCATACTGGATTCGCGCTCCTTTGAATCCTGGTAATTCCCCGCCCACTTGACGAAGAAAATGGTTGCGATATGCAGACGGATCGTGTGTATAAGCTTTCATATTGCTTTTGGTCGAAAATGAAGTTTACAGATCACCTTTCCAGTTTGAAATGGAACATTATGGCCTGTGTCGTCCTTAATATTCATTTCTATCACGTCAAATTTGGACGTGTTTACAGGAACATAATGCGGTTCGCCATACGTTTTCATGATAATATCTCCATCATGGCCTTGTATGCCAACAGAACGTAGTAAGGGAACATAATAATCACCAACAACTTGTGGTTCACAAATGCTACAATACACATACAGTGTATAAAACCCCTGTTTCACATCCGCTTTATGGTCAGCTGTACATGTTTCAGTATACCATTGCTCTGGGATAAATCCTAAAATCTCAGCCAATCCAGTGGAAAAAGACACTTCATAGCCATAATCGAGAAATAGAAACACACGTCGTCTAATCTTATCATACTTTAGTCGAATAGCTTCTGTAAGTTTCAGAGCATTAGTCGCTTCTTCATTGACTGCCTCACATAGTTCTTGTATGGTTCTATAGTACCCATAAGGAATATTGAGAGTGCTAAGAATAGGATCATCGAATAGTTCTTGTCGATACTGAATAGAATAGTCCATGCCCTGTCTCATCGTTGTCCATGTATGTGGATATTGAATTTCAGCTAAAGCCACTTCATATTTTCCATTCAGATAGATGGTTCGAGGCATACGAATTTGATAATTTGAAGCCTTGTTGTTGGGATAATAGGTCATACTCGCATTGCTAGGCAAAGTAATGTAAAAGCTTGTCGACTCCATGATGGATGGGAACTAAATGGTATAGGTGCGTTGACGTTGTCTATATACTTCACGATAGCGCGCGCCATTCGACCAAGTATGCCAAATCTCATCCTCATTCACATGGTCTTTTACATCATGATGATGATCTAGATGATCTATAACTTCTCCTTCACAACACGCGCTTGTACATCTGATCTTCACAGGAATAGTTGGTTTATCTTCCTCACAACAACAACATAGCTCTTTCAGCCATGTTAAAAATTTTCCCATCCTTCAGGAAACCGTCTTTGTTGACGTTGTTTCATTTCTGTTGTAATGTCGTCACGAGTGGTCTTTTTACTAAACATTGTTTTTGGAATATTAGCATCAACAATTTCCTGGATAAACGGATGCCAGCCATGTGGTGGTTTGACTCGTTCTTTTCTTCTTGTCGCCACCAATGCTTCTTTCATCAAATCAACCATGTTGGAATTTGCTATAATATCGCCCGTTTTCAACACAAGTTCATTCTTCTCTGACCATGTCGTACCATATTTCTTCAGTTCTGCTAAAAGTTGTGTTACTTTTCCATGATAGATAGGTTGAAAATGACTTAAAAATAACTTTTCTGGCTTTTCAGGTGGTGATGATGATGAGGGCTTTTGCTGCCTAGACTGACTTGTTCGTAAATGACGGCCAAGAAGTTGAGACATTTCAATAACCTTTTCACGCGTTCGCTTCCCACGTAAAAGTTTATTCACTTTCGTTTTGATATCATTTTTCTTTTCTAGCAACATTTTATATTCATATTCAGGAATGAGGACCATTTTCATCGTATGTTTCATTTTAGCAGTAGTTTGGCTAACAAGGGCAATGCCAATCTAGCAATAACTCCAATGAATCCTCCTTTCTGATTAATCAACTTCTTTTTTCGTCGAAGGGATATCTTCTTATCTGCTAGAGTACGAAGCGTATGACGTTCACGTTTAAATTCCTTAAACCGTTTTGAGCTTAAGGGTAAATGTCCTTGCAATATATTCAAACAAATTTCAAACAAGCTTGTTAATTCCTCCTTTGTAGCTTGCTGTAGCAAGGATTTACGTCGTTTAGGCCCACTGCGTGCAAGCAAGTGAAGAAACGGCTGGTTCGCTCGAATACGTTTAGACATCTTGACTGCGAATGGTCAAATGACTTGGTTCTTGTTCATACACTGCTTTATCAATATATACATAATGTGTATCTTTTGGTAAAATGCCTGTACGAATACGTAGTTGATCATTTGTCTTTGGTTTTAAATCAATGAATAAATAACCATGAGGTTTGCTGGTAGCATCTTGATAGGCTTCTATGAGAAATTGAGATCTTCCAGGATACATTTGCCGCGCCAATGTACTAATTTGCTGACTGTCTCTCGGATTTTTAAACAGAATGATATAATGTGTATTCAAACTAATATTTCGCATCTCTTTCCCATGATGGAATAAATTATGCACAATAAAAATAATGCTTAGATTTTGATGACTGCTGCCAACACTAAAGAGACGTGTCATACGCTCATCACTATGGCATTTCGTCATTAAGTCATCAATGATAAGTAAGTTTGGTTTCTTCGGGTTAAAACGCTCTTCAATGTCATCTGGAATGCCTTGGTAAAATTCCACGCCTTTCATTCCCTTGTACAAAGGCTGATCTGCTGCATAGAGCCATAAAATGGTTTTTGGAGAGGGTTTAATCAACTTTTGTTCTAGAATTTCCTTCACCAGAGACGTTTTGCCACTGCCTGTAGGTCCAGAGACTAAACATGTAAATGGATGCTTCATTGTTGAATGTCTGTTTCTTTCACCCAACTGTTAAACTTGTTTGGCCAACCTAACCACTTGACAAATAATTCTTTCACACCTCCTCCTCGTCTTTTACGTGTTTTCAAGACTTTTTCAATTCTATAAATAGATTCAATATCTTTGGTCACTTTCTGCAGTTCTTCTTCATAGAAATGACCATCAATATCTTCGTCTAAAAAGTCTTTCACACGATATAAATGTATTCCTTGCTTCTTACAACGATGTGTGACAATGAAGACTTCTTGCGTCCATTTGATGTGATAATCCCGTTGAAACACATATTTAATGTGAGAAATGCGAACATGATCACCAATGTTAAATTTGTACTTCTTCTTCTTCTTCGGTTTCAATTTCAGTTTGTCGACATACATATACTTCCACACTTTTGATTCGTTGTCTTTACGAATCTCGGCTGGAGCATATTTATTAGGAAGAGAACCATGAGGTCTATGGTTGTAATTGTACACCAAGTCTGGAAGAATGTCTAAATAACGGTAAGTTTGATTATGTAGAAAATACCGATACATCATTCCCTTCAGAGTACGAATGACTCTTTCAGCAAAGTTGGCTTTGGTTTCATTCTTTGTGGTATAAGCATGAATGCCTTCTTTCTTCAAAAATGCTTTTACCCATCTGTTTTTAAATTCTGTTCCTTTATCAGACCTTAGAGTTCGCGGTCTTCGTCGTGTGTCATGAAAAATCTTTTGGAAAGCTTGTATGACGCTGGTATGTGATTTATTAGGTATTGGCTGTACCCAGACATATTTGGAAAACACATCAATGACAATGAGTAAAAAGCGTATGTCATCATTATAGGGAGCTATGTTTCCCATATCAGCCAAATCAATATCCCACATATCATCAATACCACGTGTAATGACACGTTGTCTTTTGAACCTGTATTTGACAGGTTGGAGTAAACTAAAAGCATCTTGATCCTGCAACCATTTCTTCACTTGTGACTGTGTGACTGGTTGATTATGTTTTCGTAAGATGTGATACAGTTTGTAAGGACCAGCAAATGCTCCAGGCTGTCCAGGTTTGAAGTAAATATCAGTCAAGTAGTCTTTCCACGTCGACATGGTCACACCGAATGAAAACCACCTTCTCAACAGAACAGCTTTTATTTTATAACTCAACCAACATCACTTAACTAACATGCATTTATAACTTAACTAACAAGTTTTTTACAAATCAAGTATAGATACAATGGTATGAATCACTGGAGACCATTGGTCTTCAATGAACACTAACCAATGACTGAGTTCATCCAATGTAATAGCATCTACACCATATTTCTCACAACGTTGATTTGCATTCTCTAACACTTTATCTAAATGCATGTAATATTTAGCTTCATTCCAATATGTATAAACAGATGCAAAATGACAAGTATGTTCTTGACACTCTTCATGTTGACAAGCAGGACAGACTAAATAGGCAAACTTTTTTACAGCGGATAACATTTCTTCACAATAAGCTTTTTGCACAATATATTGTCTCAGTGTCATGTCCGCCATTGTGCAGTCTTGAATCAATGCAACACAAGTTAAACATACTTCAAATTTACATGTTCACACGTCTGCACACCATGACGGTTGGCAAGCAAATGAAAAAGTCTCTAACCCTCACACAACAGTTCTAACAACTTTCCCATGATATTCTGACCAGGATATCCAGATGACACTTGTTTCACACCAGCTCCCCACCAATGATCATACGTTGCTTCAACTAAAGTTTTGTCTTTACATTCTTTCAACTTGTTGCGAAACAATACACACTGATCCAGTTTGACTTGTAAAACATCTTGCATTTAGCTTCTCTTCACTGTATGCCATAAAGGACATGGCTTTATCACTTTAGCAATACGTTTTGCTTCATATCCATTTCTACATGAAGCAATGGCTGAAGCAATATCTGGACGGTGATGAAACACTGCTTTCTCATATTGATACAAAGCTTCACTTGAGTTGAACACATGTCCATACTTTTCAAGTCGTGTTGGAAACATATTTGAAAGAACGTCCTTATGACCGCTGAATAGTACAAGATTCTCCATGTTGACTTTGCTTCTTTATTCTGACATGTCGGTTTCTTCCTGTAATAAAATATCTTTTAATATATTTGCTGCCTCTTCTATCATATTCTTTCTTTGTTTACGTTGAAACCACTCACATAAAACTAAATTTGCTAGTAAGAAAAACATTGTTATGTCTTTGAGAAACAATTCACTATGTTGTCATAAACATGTTTAAAAAGGTTTTATATAACTTACCTGATAAAGCTGCTCGGTTTCCTCTTCTTCTTTACAACAATCTCTCAAATAGTCAACCACGGTGAAATATACTTCCACATCAGTGCGAGCAGAATAAAGTGCAGCATCAAAGTCAAAGTCAGGATCTTCTTCTATTCCAATTTTATGACATTCTCCAAGAAATCTTGAATGCAGTTCAATCACATCAAGACTATGATGTACAACATCCCAAAAAGCATCCAAATGATAAAGTTGATAGTCTGGAGTGCCACAGCAAGCAAGTTTAGCAATCATCAAGTCAATATAAGCATTTTTAAAACATGCGTCAATCTTGTTTCAGTGTCTTGTGGGCTTTTACTTTGCTTCACTGACTTTAAGTACTCCACACTTGCCGCAGAAGTTGCTTGGTTCACACAACTTGCAATTATACTTGTGGCAGTGGCAATGATAATCCTCCACATATCCACAAGCACCGCAATAGTCACAGGTAAGTCCAAGTTGATTTTGTACTTTCATGTTCTCCAACTGAACTTCAGCCAGCCTTTTCTTGGATAGCTTTGACAACTTCATCCGACCATCCTTTTGCAGCTTGATGATCGTTTTCTTGTCATGACATTCCTCACATGGTGATAGGGCTGAGTTGATGTTGTCCATCTCCTGAAGCAGTGTCTCCCATTCACCATCATTCATGTTGATGTGATGTGTGTATTCTTTCCCTTCAAACCGTGACGTGCGCACAAAACTCACATAGCGCATATCCAAGTATGAAATGACTTCAAGCCACTTCGTTTGCGTTAAGTACAGTTTGAAGCCAATGTCGCGTAAATTTTTCAAGCTTTGGCATACAATCTTCCACAAAGATGGTGAATAAGCACACCATCTCTCTCCACGTGTGATGCGTAGAAATGGCCCATATTCTCCATGCTCCACAGTAATGGTTAAGTTAGCACTAATTTTAAAGCTGCTGCTGCGCTGCGTTGCGTTGCTTGTCTTGTTCTCCATAGCTGCTACAATGTACTGATGATGCACTCCCTCCAACTGTCTGCTGAGAAATGACTTCACTCTGCTGAGTTCACTCCCTTTTATACCCAACTGTTTGCTGAGTCAGCTTTCTTTTCAAAGAACTTGCAAAGTTTTGAATTCACTTCAACTCGTCCATGGTTGAATCGGACAAGGTCTGATACATTCGTCTTCAATGGAACATCATCATCATAATGTAAAATGATTCTTGCAGCCACATCTAACATGAGCTCACTGCCCAAATTGTATTCACGTTGATAAATGCTAAATCAATGTCATAAGTTAACGGTAAATGTAGATCTTCACATTCACGTAGAAACGAGCGGATGAAACGATCTCTTGGAATGGTCTTTCCAACAGCTTCCCAATGCTGATGTAAGTTCTTCACTTGCAGCATCCAATCCGATTCAAAAGCAGGAAGCTTTGAAAACACATAGTCAGCATAATTCACTTTGAAGACGTCATCCATAGTCATACATCTGTGAAAAAGTAAGGCCGACATTGTCAAGTCTTTTCTCGTCACACAATATCCACTTGTTGACTTGTTGACAGAATGTATTACTAGTTGACTAGTTGACATGTTTCACTCATGCTTTTATACTACTTCCATGTAATCAAAATATGGTGTGTAACTTTGTTAAAAAATTGCTGACTCAGCAGAATTTTACTTGTGTATATGAATGTCTCACTTACAGTTGTCGAGTTGTACAGCTGCACTGCTACACAGCAGAGACATCTAGCGGTGAAGTTAACTGACGGTGAAGTTAAATGGTCTGCAAAATGGTATTCATCCGCGAAGAAGCACTGTAATGGCGGTAAAAATGCATACAGCCAGCTGCGCAAATAGCCTATGACTACTTTATAACAAAACTTTACATAAAACTGAATCAAATGGTGAAATTTTCATATAAATCGACCAAGTATAACGAAAGGTATTGTTTTACAAAGTTTCAATTAAGCAAATAACCAAAGTTTGTTTACAAAGTTTGTTTACAAATTTTGTTTATAAAGTTTGTTTATAAAGTTTGTTTACAAATTTTATTTATAAAGTTTGTTTACAAAGTTTGTTTACAAAGTTTGTTTACAAAGTTTGTTTACAAATTTTGTTTATAAAGTTTATTTACAAAGTTTGTTTACAAAGTTTGTTTACAAAGTTTGTTTACAAAGTTTGTTTACAAAGTTTATTTATAAAGTTTGTTTATAAAGTTTGTTTACACAGTTTGTTTACAAAGTTTCAATTATGCAAATAACTAAAGTTTGTTTACAAAGTTCACTTTTTATTTATAAAGTTTCAATAAACACTTACCGAAATAGTTGTCACTGGATGCCATCCCTTGATCTGATGTGATCCAATTGTAGTTCTACAACTTGTACTTCCTTGCTCCACTCACCGAAATGACTGTCACTGCTGTATGCTCATCCCTTATATACCCCTCTGATGGAACTGAAGCTGACTTGACAGAATGTTGCTCGCCTAGGGGGGGGGGGGGGGGGTCGAAAAAATGAAAAATGTTCAGAATCGTCTGAAACGGATAAATATGCAAAAATCACAATTTCGAGGGGGGGGGGGGGTCGAAAAAATGAAAAATGTTCAGAATCGTCTGAAACGGATAAATATGCAAAAATCACAATTTCGAGGGGGGGGGGGTCGAAAAAATGAAAAATGTTCAGAATCGTCTGAAACGGATAAATATGCAAAAATCACAATTTCGAGGGGGGGGTCGAAAAAATGAAAAATGTTCAGAATCGTCTGAAACGGATAAATATGCAAAAATCACAATTTCGAGGGGGGGGGGTCGAAAAAATGAAAAATGTTCAGAATCGTCTGAAACGGATAAATATGCAAAAATCACAATTTCGAGGGGGGGGGGGGGTCGAAAAAATGAAAAATGTTCAGAATCGTCTGAAACGGATAAATATGCAAAAATCACAATTTCGAGGGGGGGGGGGGGTCGAAAAAATGAAAAATGTTCAGAATCGTCTGAAACGGATAAATCTGCAAAAATCACAATTTCGAGGGGGGGGGGGGTTGTCGACCTTTTTAGGCTCTGTTGCCATGGTTACACTGATTGACAGGTGGAGTGCGTTGGCTTCATGTTGATTGACTCGGCCAAACCACTTTCGCTCCAGACAGCATCATCTCAGTATGACGTCATGATGACGTCACAGATGGTCGCGCCTATCCTAACGCTTATCATGACTTCCGGTCCAGACATGATGACGTCACTTCCGGTCCAGACATGATGACGTCACTTCCGGTCCAGACATGATGACGTCACTTCCGGTCCAGACATGATGACGTCACTTCCAGTCCAGACATGATGACGTCACTTCCAGACATGATGACGTCACTTCCAGACGGTATGACGTCACAAAGTGCAGTAGAACTCTCGTTTATACCCTACTAGTCTTTTCGATAACGTGGCATTCTTGCACAATATTCAGCCTCTTAACTCCCTTCTCGATATTGGCACTTTATGGCTGGCTCATAAATTGATGAGTACTTTTACATTTCTGCGCTTTTAAATAATTGGTTGAAATAATAATGCTTTTACTTCATCACTTTGAAGCGCGATAAGTATAATTTTGGTCTAAAAATATAATAACTGAACTGTACAATGTGATGCACTGATAAAGTGACATGCCGTTTTCTGATCACTCCTGGAGTCTGTGAACTCTAATGGTTTTGTTTAATTGTCGAAAGACATTCTAAAGCAGTACTGTGTTCATGTCTTTCAACGTGCATTCGTTTTCCTGGGTTTTGTTTTTGTTTTTTTAATAAGTAATTGCTACAAATGGAAGTGCGTCTTTCCTCATCATTTCATTTGTAAATCTCGCTGATGTGTGGGGTTAAAAGGCTCGAATATTCTGCTGACATAGCTATTGGTAAAAATTGTACTCATGGGCGCTCGCCGTTTACAATAATCTGCTATGCCTCACTACCCATAACGTTTCTAAAATCGTTTTTCAAGCTATAAGTTTGAATTTTTAAGTCGATTAATTTTTTTCTCCTATAGAGATCGCCAAGTAAAGTAATAACCTGGTAAAGAATACTATTAGAAACAGTTTTTCGCAGCAAAAGTGATACTAAAACTCTTGGAGACGTGCGGTTTGAAAATATTTTAAGGTTTCGTTGCTTCGATAGGCGAATCGACAAAATCGTATTAATTCAAGAAGAATCAATTATAATGCAAACGTGTGATCTCAAACGATGCAAGCAAGACCCTACGACGCGCAGCACTTCGAAAAGGTGTCAAATGTGCATACATGCTTGTACATAGCAAGACAAATGCACATGCTTATACACAAACTGACTATCGATCAGCACCTTCTATTACAGCAGACTAGCCCGATATAGTCCGCTGGTTTAAAAAGTGCTGCATTTCAGAAAAAAATTGAATTTCGTATTTTGGATGTGCACGTTGCTCTGTTGTGTCCAAAAATATCTGTTCCTTCATGAAAATTCAGCTAGCTAGCAAATAGAACATAGGCTCTGGAATAAAATAAATCACATGATATTTTATCATCGAGCCAGAAAACCTGACAAACCGATCATTTTATAACTAACATCATAGCAAGCTGGTAAATGGTACGTATCCATTTAAGGAAAGATCAGAATGACATACATTGGTCAAATCCATGTATATAACTTATTGCCACACCCAAATTAAATGAAAATATTTTTTACGTTTTTTATCATATTTAACTCTAATTAGTCATGCACAGCAAAAAGATAAAAAAAAACAAAAAATGCAAGATTCTTATTCTTTGTGTGCAGAACTAGCTAGCAAAATGTGGGAAATGTGCGTTACTAAAAGCAAATAGCGTCAGAGTATTCACTTCAGTTATACCCATTTTAAACTGATAACTTTGTTATACATGAGTTTCAGACTATTTCTAAGTAAGCGGGCAAACCAAAACTTGTTAATGGTTTGGCGCCCTTCTACGGTAGACACAAAGTAGATTTATTATTCATTAAGGAGCTGTGCTACATGAAGTTAAATAAAATATTGGAAAAAAATTAGGCTAAACTGAGGACTTTCACAGTGTCATATTGTTACGTGAATTTTTCATGACCGTAAACCAGGGTTAAAACTGTTTATCATGCATGTCTAAAAAGTAAGAAGAAATACACACAGAATGATGAATTTTGGAGCAGAAAGACGGTCCATAATTAGTTCTAATTTCTTTAAAAATTGAGTACTTTTATTAGGTATTTTGCTTTTCCCACAAAAAGAGGACAAGGAGAAGAGGAACTGTTGTTGTAGAGCTGTGAAAAGGATCGGTGTCCAAAACTTGTGACGTACTTTTCATGTAAAACGTCTAATCTATAAATGAAACAAACTCAGTTTCAAATTCCATAGATTACAATCAAGTTCTACTTTTGGGTAAAGATACAAAGGTATGCTGAGTTTAGGAAACCAGTCTGTGGCTTGCCTTGCGGAAAAGAATTCACTTCGCTTTGACTATTGCACAACTATAACGTGCTTGCTAACTGCATAAACATTGCTTAATAAATCTATTGAAATAACAGCAGGGTAGAAATGACAGTTCTACGCCACCTTGTGACGTCACAATAACGTCATCAGTCACGTGACCAACCCCCCTCCCCCTAGGCGGCATAACCCTAATCCTAGACCATACTATGTATGAAACAATTGATGTGTGCGTTATTAACTTATTTCGACTGTTTTTCAGAACATTCCTTAAGTCCTCTATGGCGCAGTCGGCAGATCGTAGTACTCATGGTCGCAAGGTTGGTGGTTCAAGCCCACCCCCCTCTTCACCCACCTAGGCGGCATATAGGAAGTGACGTCATCATGACGTCATAGGGTGTCTTAGTAAACCCATGGGTGTTTTAAAACACTATGAATGTGCTCGTTATGACCTTATGTCGAATGTTTTCCAGAACATTCCCCTTAAGTCCTCTGTTGCGCAGTCGGTAGAGTGTAGGTCGCCAGGTTGGTGGTTCCAGCCTCCCCCCCCCCCGGCGGCATACAGGAAGTGACGTCAAAATGACGTCATTGGTGGCTTAGAACCCCATGGGTGTTCTGCGCCACTTCCAGACCCAGTTCCACACTACCTACTACTAGTAGTATGAAAATGGGTCTAGAAGTGGCGCAGAACACTCATGGGTGTTTTAAAACACTTGTTGACGATACTATGTGTGGAACATATTATGACGTCATAATAGGCAATGTAATCATAGTGAGGATGTGAGGACCCCCACCTCCCCCCCTCCCTAGGAGAGCAAAATTCAGCCAAATCAGCAAAAAAAGTTGTATAAAAGCTGTAATGTTTAACCGATTTCAATCAAAATTTTACCGTTTGATCCAGTTTTATTTCTAGTTTTTGCATAACGTTGTCATATGCTATTCGCAATTTTACATCTTGAAATTTTAACTTTTAAAAAACCAAAAAAGTAGATAACTTTCGTCATGTTTAACCGATTTGAATCAAAATTTTACCGTTTGATCCAGTTTTATTTTTAGTTTTCACATAAAGTTGTCATAGGCTATTCGCTTATGTGGTTATAAGCATAATTTTTACATCCCAAAATTTTAACTTTTAAAGTATCAAAAAAGTAGATAACTTTCGTCATGTTTAACCGATTTTAATCAAAATTTTACCGTTTGATCCGGTTTTATTTCTAATTTTTACATAAAGTTGTCACAGGCTATTTACATATCTGGCTATAAGCATATTTTTTTCATCCCAAATTTTTTGGGTGAGAAAAGCACACCATTCAAACATGTGTTCGAATGGCAAGCCCATCTAAACACATGGTCGAATAAGCAGCCCATTATTTTTGGAACATATTACGTCATGGTGTTGATTAACAAGTTATTCAGCACCGTGTTCTACAACAATTGTTCAAGAACATGTTGAACATGTTCTTCAACTTGTTGAACATGTTCAACTTGTTCAACAACATGTTGTTCGACAAGTTCAACATGCCTGGTGGGAGGGGGGGGGGCTTGAACCACCAACCTCGCGACCATGAGTCCTACGCTCTACCGACTGCGCCACAGAAGACTTAAGGAGAATGTTTTTGAAGGCATTCGACATAAGGTCATCACGCACACATTCATTGTTTCATACATAGTATGTCTAGGGTTATGCCGCCTAGGGGGGGGGGGGTGGTCACGTGACTGATGACGTCATCATGACGTCACAAGGTGGCGTAGAACTGTTGTTTCTACCCTACTAAAAACGCAAATTCTAAATGTACAGCCTTACTCAAACCCTTTCGACCCTGCCCGACATGCGCAAGAGACGTCCCCCATTTCATTTATATATTACATCATTGATTGTAGTCGCGTGCGAGTTTTAGCTACGGATGTGCTCCTGAAGAGTAACATCTAAACTATGATTTTGTTTTATTTATAAATTTATGGTCGTAACCAATATGTAAATAAGTTTCCTTTCCTGTCCTACGCTTCGACGATTTTCCCGCAAATTTTCGACATATAAATACAGACATGCTAATCTCAGTAACTAGTACCTGTTACTCACACAAACTGAAACTCTTAAGTGTGTAATTTTTATACGTTTTAATTTTATTATTATGTTTTTTTTGTATATTTTATTGTATATAATCTTGCTTTCTAATTAATCTGTCGACATCGAACGAGTTTTTGTAAGTTATGATATATGAACCAGCCATTATCCATTTCCATACCAAATTGGTGTTCAATATCATTTATGTAGCGAGGAGGATTTTCATGAGAGAATGAGATATACAGTCACTGTAATTACACCTAATCAAAACATATGAATATTTAGAAATGAACTTGGTGCGTCGGAATGACCAATAAACATAGAAAACATACAAATATAGAAGTCATGCATCCTGAACCTGTTATTCCTGGATAGGAGGTGAAGAAAATAAATATTCGGGAATACATTGCTTTCGGTTACTGGAATTGCAAATCTTGAACTAAGTTGAGCGGCCGTTTAATAAAATATTGATATTTTTGTATATTTTACAAAAAATAACTTGTTTACATTCTTTGCTGCATTATACACGGATTCATGTACGATAGGTTTAATTATTGTAGGTAACATGCGGGAGGTTAGTAATATTTCTATAGTTCTTATTTTATCGCCCACCCGCAGTTTTGCACGCAAAACTTTTTCTTCAAAGAAAGATCGGAAAGGTCCGAAAGTACGAACTGGTTTATGCCATTGGATGATTACATTTCCGTAAAGTTAATATGATAGTATTTAATTTTTATCAAAGTAAAGGTTTATGCTTTTTAGGCCCCAACCCTTTTATTGGGGCCTATAGGTTTGGAGTGTCTGTCCGTCATGGCTTTATACCCCTTTGAATTTTTTTTTTTTTTTGGGGGGGGGGGGGGGGAGCGGTTGGGGCCTGCTCGTGTTTCACAAATACTTACTTGTTTCATATCCACATCGTGTCGTTCCAATATCGCTTCCTTTATACGTAAAAATAGGCATAAGTACAAGGACTGGTAGCTCCGAGTCAGCTCTTCCTTACACTTACTCGGTATATCTATCTGTCAGATCTACGGCGCCTTCCATTGTTCCACTAATAAAGGTCAACTTCATTTCGTGTGAGGCACGAATAGTCTATACCAGTCCTTATAATTCAAACACTTACAGAAAGTTCATGCTGAATATACCCTTTTTTTTGTTAAAAAAAGCAGGGTTCCCACTCAATTTTGAAAATGTACCCCCACTTATTGAAAACTGTGCGTGAATGCGAAAAAATGGGGGTTCGGTCACTTCACAAGTAAAATGTATAAAACACTCACCGAACATCTCAGGACCATTATCAATAAAAGACAAAAAAATAAATGTATCATTTCGTGTTTATTTTAACGTTTTTTAATAGAAAGCAAACAAAACGGAAAACACTCCCATCATAATAATAACAGAAAATTAATACTACTCCGTTACAGTAACAGTTTTGAATCCAATAGGTTTGGGGTGTCTTTCTGTCCGTCATCGCTTTATACCCCTAGGAATTTGGGGGCGGTTGGGGCCTGCTTGTGTTTCACAAATACTTACTTGTTTACCAGATACTTGAAGTTAAGAAAAGAATTTCTGGTTTCCTCAGCGCTGCTTGTTGCATTTTCGCCTTGTGCAAAAGCCTTCAAAATCTCTTCCATTGCCTCGTTTCCGCGATTTCTATTACCATCACTATCGACCGGCAGAAGCTTTGGATTCAAAATTAAATTGAGATTCTTCAAAATTTCCATGTCGTCTTCTGGAAATCTTTTATCAAATTCATCTAGCAAATTTGATATGAACTCATGATTGACTTGGGCAACATTATTTAAATGTGTTTTTTATCACAGGAATTTCTGTGCGTGACTGTACCCCCGACTCTTCAAAAGTGTGCGTGTTTGTGCGTGAATCACTTACAAACGCACGGAAATGGGAACCCTGAAAAAAAGACACAATTTTTGTGGGCAGAATATCTTTTATATCTTCGGTAAAGTACAGAAAAGTTATCTTCGGCACTCCCCTGTCAAATGTTTACGTTCTGGCCTGTTAGTTTCATGTGACCAAGGTCAAGTGACCAGAAATTTAAAAAGGGTTATAAATTATCTGTAAAATATATACTCAGATAATCAACAGATGCGGAATTAGGCGTAGATTTATTCTGTACACTCACGATATTTGAATTTTAGTTTTTTTATGCTTTTCGAAATATCAACTCAAAAATTTTTGGCGGATAATCACAAAATTTATTATCACTTTCTCACGTGATAGACAGAATGCAAACAAATGTCACTTATTCCGGAGATTTGTGGTTATTTCCGTATTATTTGCTTTTAAAAGAAAGCGTGTCACAGCAGAAGGGCCTTTAGGAAATACAAATAAAGACTTGTGGGTCGTTGAATCTCGTACACAGTCATCACAGATGTGCCCCAAAGCGAGCGCAGTTGACTTGCACATCGTTATAATGAGGAATTGAAGCGGTACGGTGAATCCCTGGAGCAAGAAGGAGGGGAGATAGAATTATTTGGAGTAGATCGTAGTTTTGACACCACGATGTTCAATTCTAACTAAACTTATTAAGCCCGATGCCCATTTGTCAAACCTTTCAACTCATACATTGCTTATTTTACGATATTGGATGAATAATTTTTTTCAGCAACGTACGATGTTCTTTTCAATTTCACCAGTTTGTATCTACTGTAACCGTTCGTTCTCCTAACCCTTCGTGGTCACTACACTGTATACGACTGTAGTCAATCAACACTTCTGACACTAAAATGGTGTACGCATAAAATTCGTTACGAAACACATCCTGAGCTTTGTGGTATACTTGGAACCGCACCTGAAAACTTTTTTTAACCTATCATCTTAGTGACTGCTGTGCAGGCTGTGTATAAGATGAGATAAGATATCATTTTATTTCGAAACTTGCAACCATAGAGGTTGAATTGCGTTCGAAGATGCATAATAATATTTTATGGCGAACATTGTAATCATAAGATATTATATAATATTACAGTTGATCTGTTTGATCATTCGTCCTGTCACTTTATCACTTTTCGTTATTCTGTTTTTAAGTTACAATTGGGTCTCGGCAAGAGTTTATTTATTTTATCGTTGTCAGTTTGAATTTTCTTGAGAAACCTTTAACAGATGTCTCTTCTTTCCTCCAGTGTTGTGAGGTTGAGTAGCAGCAATGAGTGGTCATGTTATTTCAGGGTTGATTATTTGAAGGGCTGTTTTTTTTGTATGTGTTCTAGATTATTCGTCTGCTGTTTCGTAATACTTGTTCGCCATGCCGGTACTGCATGTTCAAGTTGGGATCTTACAACAGCTTTGTAGAAGTTTAGCAAGTCGTCTTTGTCAGCTCCTGATCTCTTCAATGGTGTTAGAAAGAACAATTTGGTTCGCCCTTACTTTGTTTTGGATTCTATATGGCTATCCCATTTGAGATTGTCTTGGATTGTGACTCCAGGGGTGCACATAAGACCTTCGCATTTCCCTATGGCGAATGTGAAATCCATTTGACGAGGATGGACAGATTCACCTTCGCCAATTTTGCTAAGGTGAATTTTTTTCACAGTCAAGCTTGATGAAAAGTTAAATGCTTTAGATGAAAGCTACAAATCGGTCAGGAGTGAGTAACTACCGATGTAGCTCTATAAAGACACAAACTGGACAATATAGTTAAGAAGATGCACAGTTTATATGCAATAAACAAATTAAGTTTCAGTTTTAGTTACAGAGTTAATTTGGCAAAAGTGAATTCGATTTGGCGAAGGTGAGCTGAACGTCCTTCGCCAAACTGGCGAAGATAAAAAATCCTTATGTGCACCCCTGTGACTCCAGCTAACTTGGTAGAATTGACTCTTTTGATGGCTGAGTTTGCGATTTCCACAGGTTCTAGAATGTTTTCCTGGTGAGGTTTGCTGAAGGATATAATCATTTCCTTGGTTTTTGTTGGATTGATTCGCATGTCGTTGCTAGTAGTCCACTGAACTACATGTTCTAAAGCTTCTTGCATAGTCGGATTGCGTCTGTCGGATTTTTTAAGAATTTGGTAGAGTGTACTATCGTCAACACACTTGTATAGTGGCAATGTCGATTTCAGTCTTATACCATGGCACAAAAGCATTCCATTCTCCACAGAGCGCCTTGAGGTACAGCTCCTTTTATGTGCACAGGATTTAATATGTAGTCACCTGTATTCTGTTGGTTAGAAATGATGCTAGCCACTTAAATACCGTTTATGCTGTTTTCATTGCTTCCATCTTATGTAGCAATATGTTGTGGTTGATCCTGTCGAAGGCTTCAGCGTAGTCTGGGAAGATCATTCTGACGTCGTTCCCTTCATCTGGTGCCTTGTACCCCTCAGGTAACATCTGGACCAACATATGTGTAGTAGATAGGCCTTTTTTGTTACCGAACTGAAGGTCGTTTGTATATGTTACAGCGAATCTGTAAAACCAGCGAATCTATAGATTCGCTGAAAATTTCAGCGAATCTGTAGATTCGCTGACTCACTTAGCGAATCTGCAGATTCGCTGAAAATTTTCAGCGAATCTACAGATTCGCTGGTTTTTCACCTTTAAAATTATACAGATTCGCTGAAATTGCCTGACCAGCCATCTTTGCCGATAGGATTACTTGTGTTGGTTAATATTTGAAATTTAATTGCTTTTGTGTGACTTCTTTACTCCAGAGGTGTTTTACACACCTTTTTCTTGTTTTTTTGTCGAATTTTTAGTCTCAAATGAAAAACAATATTCGAAAGCGTTCGAAAATATTTGCTAGCAATATTCACAAAGGCTTAAATTAAGTTTCTTGTTTTGGGGAATAGGATATATTGCAATCGGAACTTTTAAAATTACACATATTTTTATTTAACTAGTTTTAAAATGCATTGTTGAAATGCGAATTTCTAGTCTCAAATGAAAAACAATATTCGAAAGCGTTCGAAAATATTTGCTAGCAATATTCACAAAAGCTTAAATTAAGTTTCTTGTTTTGGGGAATAGGATATATTGCAATCGGAACTTTTAAAATTACACATATATTTATTTAACTAGCTTTAAAATGCATTGTTGAAATGCGAATTTCTAGTCTCAAATGAAAAACAATATTGGAAAGCGTTCGAAAATATTTGCCATCAATATTCACAAAGGCTTAAATTAAGTTTCTCTCTTTGTGTTATCGTCTTTCATAAAAGTGATCACAGCAAATCTTAATACTACTGTTTCTAAATATATTGCAATCATTACTCATCTTCTGATTATCATTCCAATTGCTATCAGCCAAACTGCGATTATTTTTCTGTGAGTGCAACACTAAAATCTCTTCACCTCCGGGTGATATAAATTGCAAATGAATTACGGTACGCTTATCCAACCAGTGTTAATTTTCGATTCTCTGCACACTAATGGTTTAATTTAACAGATACTGATAGGACCAGGATTTTGACGAACAGAAACTTTATTCCGGTGTGAAAGCATATAAACTGCTGCATTTTCATCAAATGACCAATAACCCTCAGCTACATGAAATGAGTTAATAACAATGGAAACAGAAAATAAAGCTCGATTTTAATATATTCCCTTCACACAGACCAAGAAAAAGGTGTGTAAAATACATCTGGAGTAACGAAATCACACCAAAGCAATTAAATCTCAAATATTAGCAAAAACAAGTGATCATGTCGGTAAAGATGGCCGATCAGGCAATTTCAGCGAATCTGTATAATTTTTTAGGTGAAAAACCAGCGAATCTGTAGATTCGCTGAAAATTTTCAGCGAATCTACAGATTCGCTAAGTGAGTCAGCGAATCTAGAGATTCGCTGAAATTTTCAGCGAATCTATAGATTCGCTGGTTTTACAGATTCGCTGTAACATATATATGGATATATGAATATATATTAAATGAATAGATGAATATTCATGTATTGGGACACATATGCTAAGAAGTGAACTTGCTGTATGAAAAACAAGGGGCTTGAGTTTGTAAACATAAATAACACTTTTCTCTCTTAAATTACATGTAAGCTGATAATATAGTTAAACATGATAATTCTCAAAATTGAAAAAAAAAAATGAGGAAAACCCTCAAATTTGTTCCTAGTTTTTCCTAGTTTTATCTTCAAACAGGTTCCTCTTTTTTCCTAGTTTTTTTTCCGCGGACCGTTTCAAGGCCTATGTTTACATTATGTTTTTGTGCACAGACGCTACACCACAAGCTGAGCAGGCTGTTTCAGTGACATGTTTACATTATGTTTTTGCGCACAGACGCTACACCACAAGCTGAGCAGGCTGTTTCAGTGACATGTTTACATTATGTTTTTGCGCACAGACGCTACACCACAAACTGAGCAGGCTGTTTCAGTGACATGTTTACATTATGTTTTCGTACAGACGATGCATGACATGTGACATGTTTACATTATGTTTTTGCGTACAGACGATGCATCACAAGCTGAGCAGGCTGTTTCAGTGACATGTTTACATTATGTTTTTGCGTACAGACGCTACACCACAAGCTGAGCAGGCTGTTTCAGTGACATGTTTACATTATGTTTTTGCGTACAGACGATGCATCACAAACTGAGCAGGCTGTTTAAGTGACATGTTTACATTATATTTTTGCGTACAGACGCTACACCACAAGCTCAGCAGACTGTTTCAGCGACGGCTGCGACAGCTGCCATTCTTCCCGCGGCTGCTGCTGCTCCTGGCCTTCGTCCTCTCCGCCATCACATATGCCTACATCGGCTACTACGCCTTCGTAAAGAACCATACGGCAGAAAAGTCCTACTTAGAAGTGAGTAAAGTTAAAATAAATCAGTGAAAACGAATTAAAACGCCGTTGTGATTTTGCTGCTATTTTTTCAGGGGGTATTTCGAGATAAGCAGGTTGCATACATTGTTGCTCGATAGTTATGTGACCGCCGAAAAAAGGGAAAAGTTGGAGACGAAAAGAGAGAGAAAGAGTGCTTGGTGGTTGAGGAGGTGTGTGGTGAAGTGATAGAGAAAGAGAGAAAGGGTGAGAGAGAGAGAGAGAGGTGTTGTTGCTGTAGAGGAGTGGTGTGGAGAAGTGGGTGTTGTAGTATATTGTACAGAAAGAACTGAATTCGCCTGATCGGTTCGTTTGAATATAATTTATTGTAGAATGAGTTAGCGTTGCTGAACGGACCATTAAATATGTTTATTTCAGGTGGACAAATGTCCCTTTTGCTACGGACAAAGTTTATGCAAAGACTTGGCCAATGGCGAGGCGACCTTGAAAGGCTACTCACGGCTGCAGTTCCTCAATTCGTTGGCGAATGTAAAGAATGTACACTTTGGCGAGTACCGGGGCCACCCCGTGGTGTTCAAGAAGTTAGCTCACCAGGCAGAGCTGGCGGAATTTGATGCAAAATACGCGCATCATGAGTCGTTTCCTGGTGTCAGCAGAAGTAAAAATGTGCGCGTCAGCGAGGTGAAAGGTATTGTCAGTTTTTATACAAAGAAGCGATTTTCTTTTAAGCCCAGTCGACTTTCGTCGGTGCGCTGTACTCATCACTTATGGGCTGTCCGTCGTCCGTTATGTGTGTGTGTGTAAACTATCTTTCAAAACGCTACTGTTACTGATTTTTAGTCCGATTGTTATGAAGTTTGACAGGACTGTCCCCTGGGTTATCCTCCACACAGCTGTAATTTTTTGTGTGTGTGATTGGGCCAAAGTATTTTACCAAATTGAAGAAAACACAAAAAATGCAACTCTTCTTATAAATCCGGCCGGGTTACGTTGAGATTCAATAGGAATGTCCAGCTCCTGCATCAGATCTTTGTTTTGTTCGACGACTTGACCGGAATTGGCCAAAATAATGGCCAAAAAAGTTCCAAACTTACTTCACCAGTCGCATAACCTAGACAGCTCAAGCGGTAAGGCGTTGGACTGATAATCACGAAGTCGTGGGTTCAAGCCCCGCGGAAGGCGAATTCTTTCATTCTCTTTGTAAGTTATATATGTCATAGGAAAAACTCTAATTTTGAGGGGAAAGTGTACTTTCCCTGAATTTTACCACGCAAAACGTTACTAATTCCCTGAAATGACAGGCAGCTACAGACTGGGTAAATATGAATAAAACACGTGTAACTCCACATACTAGTTTTATTCTTAGATAACCTTAGTTGAACTGAAGTACAGTTATTTAATAACTGACATATGAAATGACCTAAAAGCAGTTCAAAAATTGATTGTGACCAACGCAAGCTCTAACATATTACATATCCTTGTCTCCCTTCTCTGGTGCATTAAGCGATTTTATCAGTCAGTTCCAAATCCATTATACCAAACATTATTCACATGATACACATTGTTCACATGATACATATTGTTCACATGATACACATTGTTCACATACACAGTGTTCACATGATACACATTGTTCACATGATACACAGTGTTCACATGATACACATTGTTCACATGATACACAGTGTTCACATGATACACATTGTTCACATGATACACATTGTTCACATGATACACATTGTTCACATGATACACAGTGTTCACATGATACACATTGTTCACATACACAGTGTTCACATGATACACATTGTTCACATGATACACAGTGTTCACATGATACACATTGTTCACATACACAGTGTTCACATGATACACATTGTTCACATGATACACAGTGTTCACATGATACACATTGTTCACATACACAGTGTTCACATGATACAATTGTTCACATGATACACATTGTTCACATGATACACAGTGTTCACATGATACATATTGTTCACATGATACACATTGTTCACATGATACACATTGTTCACATGATACACAGTGTTCACATGATACACATTGTTCACATGATACACATTGTTCACATGATACACATTGTTCACATGATACACAGTGTTCACAGGATGCACAGTGTTCACATGATCCACATTGTTCAAGGATACACAGTGTTCACATGATCCACAGTGTTCACATGATACACAGTGTTCATATGATACACATTGTTCACATGATACATATTGTTCACCTGATAGTGTTCACATGATACACATTGTTCACATGATACATATTGTTCACCTGATAGTGTTCACATGATACACAGTGTTCACATGATACACATTGTTCACATGATACATATTGTTCACCTGATAGTGTTCACATGATACATGTTGTTCACCTGATAGTGTTCACATGATACACAGTGTTCACATGATACACATTGTTCACATGATACATATTGTTCACCTGATAGTGTTCACATGATACATGTTGTTCACCTGATAGTGTTCACATGATACACAGTGTTCACATGATACACATTGTTCACATGATACACAGTGTTCACAGGATGCACAGTGTTCACATGATCCACATTGTTCAAGGATACACAGTGTTCACATGATCCACAGTGTTCACATGATACACAGTGTTCATATGATACACATTGTTCACATGATACATATTGTTCACCTGATAGTGTTCACATGATACACATTGTTCACATGATACATATTGTTCACCTGATAGTGTTCACATGATATACAGTGTTCACATGATACACGTTGTTCACATGATACATATTGTTCACCTGATAGTGTTCACATGATACATGTTGTTCACCTGATAGTGTTCACATGATACACAGTGTTCACGTGATACACATTGTTCACATGATACATATTGTTCACCTGATAGTGTTCACATGATACACAGTGTTCACGTGATACACATTGTTCACATGATACATATTGTTCACCTGATAGTGTTCACATGATACATATTGTTCGGAAAGATACCTCACTGAGTTACTCATGTTTGTTGCCACTTGATAAACCAGAATGGCAACCAGAGTCCCACATTACAGCGAGCCTTAAAACAGTTACAACGATTGGTTTCACATCGTTTCCTACCGGAACAATTGCATTTCAGAATCCCTTGTCCCACTCAAATTTATGTTGTAATTGCAAGAAATAAGTGCTCCTTAAGAAGCTGCAATTACAAGGAAAGAATCGTCTTTTAAGATTGATTGCATTTTGAAAGGGCTAATCAGTAGTCTCGTGTTTTAATTATAAGAAACCATTTTATTATTATATGAAAATTATATGAAAACATCAGTATGTAATTTTTTTCTCTTTCTTCCCAAGAACAAAGGGGTGGGGTTGTTCTCGTCGTGTCCGCCAGTCTGCCTGATAGGTGCTTTCACTGTTCAACAGGAGTGTCGGACATGATGACGTGCCCGTCGGAGCGGCTCATCGACGTCATGCTGCTCAAGTACAAAGAGAAAGTGGACGCCGTGGATGTGCGGTACCCCGAGAAACTGCAGCTTCTCACCACGCTGAAGATCAACCCCGAGCCCATCATTCTTCAGGTACTGCCCTCCCCACCACGCTCAAGGTCATTATTCTCCAGGTACTGACCTCCTTACACTCCAGGTCAACCCCGCGCCCAATGGACGTGGAGGGCGGTGGTGGGGGGGGGGGGGGGGATGATCTAGTGTGTTGAGAAGGGTTTGTCACACCACACTCCAGGTCCTGGAATGTTGATGGTGATTCATGGGACATGAGTGATGGAGGGGGAGGTTTGTGGGGGGGGGGGGGAGTTGATATAGTGTGATGAGAGGGGTTTGTCAGTCCTTCCCTATGAATGTCCCCCTTGATTCATGGGGACTGAGGGATGGGGTGGCAAAACCCACCGCTTTTTTGTCAGAGCGCTTTGGTTGCGGCGTGTTACACTGCTCTTTGTACTTCGAAAGCTTCACTTTTCAAGCACTGGTAGTTCAAATGATGGGAGAAGACAGGTAAAGGCCAAATACATTTATTGCTTTAGAAATTGAGCTCTGTTCAGAGACCAAGAGCTGTGGAATATATAAGGAGTATTTTTCAAATTTATATCGAGTGTTATATTTATTTTTAGACATTCCCGAAGGAAGCGGGTTGGCCTTTCCCGCATTACTACGGCGCGTGCGGGCGCTTCGTCGTGGTGGAGAACATCGGGGCTAGCCTCTCCACCTACTACCACTCACCGTGGACCGAGCGCGTAAGTCCCACCCCGCGCCCCACCTACTACCACTCACCGTGGACCGAGCGCGTAAGTCCCACCCCGCGCCCCACCTACTACCACTCACCGTGGACCGAGCGCGTAAGTCCCCCCCCCCCGCCCCACCCACTACAACTACCCGTTCATCGAGCTCGTAAGTCCCACCCCGCGCCCCACCTACTACCACTCACCGTGGACCGAGCGCGTAAGTCCCCCTCTCCCCCCGCGCCCCACCTACTCCAACTCCGCGTGGACCGAGCGCGTTAGTCCCGCCCCCGCGCCCCACCTACTACCACTCACCGTGGACCGAGCGCGTAAGTCCCGCCCCCGCGCCCCACCTACTACCACTCAGCATGGACCGAGCGCGTAAGTCCCCCCCCCCCCGCCCCACCCACTACAACTACCCGTTCATCGAGCTCGTAAGTCCCCCGCCCCTCGCCCCATCTACTCCCCATAGACCAAACGTGTAAGTCCGCCCCCCCACCTACTACAACTCCCCGTGGACGAATTTTCACAGAATATTTATTGTATATGGACTGGGACCCTGAATATTTACTCAGCTGAGCATGCGCTCTAGAAAGCGTGAACTGGCGTGTTAAAATCACCCTGTCACGAAGGAGTGTAAATAAAGTGGCGCCCTCGGCACAAGTAGTGTTCATTCTGCAGGTCCAGGTGATAACCGGAAACGTGTCCACTGTCCGGGCTTGGCCAGATTAACTGAACTCTGTGTGCATGTGAAGGGTGTGGGGCGAGGGGGTTGGGGGGGGGGGGGGCAAAAGGCAACATTAATGTCAGTTGGTCGAAGATTGCTTTGATAACATGAACTGAAATACATTTTTCCACATACAAATTCGAGCGGCCAGTGCACACATACATGAATGTATATTGATATATCACACAGTCAGTTGTCACATATTTGGTTTCTCGTATTTGTAAACAAAGACGTGTCTCCCGGTGTAATGAAACGTTTTGACCCCCAAACAAATCGACCCCCCGGTCGATTTGTTTTGGGAAAACCTGCCGTAACAAACAGACCTCCCACATAATAAAACGACCCCCCCCCCCAAATAATCATGTTTAAATATAAAATGGAAGTAAAAAAGATGCATATGGTTTTTAAATACTATTTAAGCATTTTCTACCTCTTGATGTAGAAAATTATTATTTTTAGTCTTCGAAATGCCATTATTGAGCTTGGACAGATTTTTTGGTGACTGTATGTTAATGGTGTTGGAAGTGATTTCGTGTTTGAAAATGTTGATGTTAGTTGCTAAATAAATTGTTATTCATGGATATAGTTTTTATTTCGATTAAAGAAAATAATAAGGTGGCCATATGTGGAAAGAAATAAAGAAATCAACAAAAAATAAGATGGTTAAAACATTTCGGGGGGGGGGGGGGGGGGTCTGTTTGTTTTAAAACAAATCGATCGGGGGTCGATTTATTTTGGAGATCAAAACGTTTCCTTACACCGGACAAAAACTCCATAATTCTTCATTCACCATATTTTATTCCACTGCAATAAAAGAATAATTTTCCTTTTCTGCAAACATAAACACAGACCCGGCTCTCCTGGACAATCATACCAGTGTCAGACAGCTCGTTTGTCTGTAAACTCCGGAATCCAGCTTTACTGCAAATCTTCTGTAGATGCTACGAAGGCTTAGTACAGTACAGAAATGTGTGTCAACAGTGACGGGCTGGTGGCCAGATAGGAAGTTGTCACAATCACAAATGTGGGTCAACAATGGCGGACTGTTGACCAGATAGGAAGTTGTCACAATCACAAATGTGGGTCAACAATGGCGGACTGTTGACCAGATAGGAAGTTGTCACAATCACAAATGTGGGTCAACAATGGCGGACTGTTGACCAGATAGGAAGTTGTCACAATCACAAATGTGGGTCAACAATGGCGGACTGTTGACCAGATAGGAAGTTGTCACAATCACAAATGTGGGTCAACAATGGCGGACTGTTGACCAGATAGGAAGTTGTCACAATCACAAATGTGGGTCAACAATGGCGGACTGTTAGTCAGACAAGAAGTCGATTGTAGTGCTGGCTGTGTCGCTTCCGGTGCTGGCCTTCACCTCGACCAGTATCTCGGTGCTGCCAAAGGTGAAGGTCACTGTGACCTTTCTCTTGCTGCGCTCTGGATCGTGCGGTACTGATACAGTGATGCGCCCTATCTTTGTCATTCCGGGAGCGTCTGTGTATTCTACAGGCTCGCGTGGTGCTCGCGACAAGCTGTAAAGTGGTACTGTTGCTTCTACTCTGTTCTTGTATGTTCCTATTACCTGCTCTTTCCGAGTGCCTGTGTCAATCTCCTCGTCTTTAACAATTAATGGAGAAAAGATATCATTACACCTTTCCTCACCATCAGGGTCTATATATTTCTTGGAGGGGTCGTGTATGGCGGGGATGAAAGGGTGGGATACTGCTACACCATAGCTCCTCCTGGCGATCCTGCTCACGACCATGTGCTGCTTGTAGCCATAAAGCACCGCCCCTTTTATGACGGCTAGCTGCGCTTCGGCAGGGATCAGAACCTTGCAGCCGTTACCACCGAACGCGTCCTTGATGGCTTGCTGTAGGAAGGGGCTCTCGGAGAAGCCGCCCACCATGAGAATGTAGTCAATGTGACGTACTTTGGGATGACGTAGTGCTTGCTTCACGCCCCGGACGATCTCGTGTACTGTTTCAGCAAACAGTTCCTTGACCGCGACATTCGCCAACACCAGTTCACCGTTGGTACAGTTGATGCCTTTTGCCTTCATTCCTTTAAGGTGCTTTTCCAAGCTTTTACCGGAATTCATGGCCGCATATTTCCCAGGGAAAGAATATGGCAGCTCCACGCGAATCTTTGATTTCCCATCCGGAGCCGCTGTCTTCTTAGCACGCTCAAATTTAGAAATGAATGAAAACCATTGCTGGGGATTTTCAGACTTGAATTCCTCAATAAAGCGATCCCCTAAGATATGTTTGAGGAGTTGGATGAACTTGTCGTCGATGCGAATGCCGCCGTGGGACCCGCCGTTCACTGCGAAAAGCTCCTTGACCTTGTAGTCCAGCACCACCTCGTGCGCTACCATGTCGTTCGTCCCGCCTGTAACATTGCCACGGAACAGGCATGACATAGAACAGGCACGACGCAGAACAGGCCGACATAGAACATGCACGACATAGAACAGGCATAACATAGAACAGGCATGACGCAGAACAGGCATAACATAGAACAGGCATGACGCAGAACAGGCACAACGCAGAACAGGCCGACATAGAACAGGCACGAATAGAACAGGCACGACATGCAACAGGCATGACATAACAGTTTATCATGAAACATTGGAGTGAAGAAAATTCAAAAAATATTTTTATCGATTTTCTGAGATTTTCATTTTCATTTTTAGATGTTATTTAAAGCTAGTACATAAATATATGTTTACCGGCAATGTCTTTCCCTTGCAAAGTTTTTATGAAAATTTGACAGATAAAAATAAAACAGAAATAGATAAATAAACAAAGGAGTACCGCCGCAGTCCAGGACAAGGTACTGAGTACCGCTTGGAAACGACACGTGTTTGGCGTCGGCGAAATTCGCCAGGTGGAGCTGGCGGCAGAAGAAGGAGGCCGCTTCCGGTTCGAGGGCGATGACGAGCTGCTTGGAATCCTTGCTACTTATACACCCGCTCTGTTGATTCCACAGGCAAAAAAGTCAAGAAATAATAAATATGCGGTTGGCTACCTTTTTCTTTTTCGGTCATAGTCTTTTTACAAAACTTAATTACTGTTTGTTCACACACTTCATATTGGAGGAGGTGGGTGACATGGATGTATGGATGAGGAGGGGGGGGGGTGTTTTTGGGGACAGAATGGTGGGGGTGTTAAACTCAGAAAACAGGCACTTGGCGAGTATCCAGTTGGGCACAACGGCCCTGGGCATGCCTGTATTGTTAGTCCCCCGCCACGGGACTATAGTTTTCGGGTTTGTCTGTCCGTCTGTCGACACTTTTTTTGTTAACACACTCAAGCCTACATTTTTTCACCGATTGTTAAGATATTGTATATATGGTGTTAAGTCCACCAAGTTCCATATCACGAGCTGTCGTTCCGTAAATGTTTTTGGACGGTTTAAATATATGCACCGTAGTTTTATGGGTTTCAACTTTGTTACCGAAATATGTCGAGTTTGGTATCGTTGTGTTCATCAAAATATGCTCTTTACAATGCGCCTTTTAAAACTGCCTTAAAATTTAATTTTAGGTTATAAATTAAGTTTTAATAATTTGCTGTATTTTAAAATTCGAAAGTTAATTGCATTCGTGTTATTGGGGTTTACACTTGCCCCTAATTGCAATTAGTGTCAACGGCGCACCACATCTCCAGTGTTAGGATCATGTTCGCCTGCTCGCTAATCCTGACATCGCTTACTCGCTCAGCCCCTTAATTGGAGTTAGTGCCAGCGCCGCGCAACATCTCCACTGTTAGGATTAATTTAGCCCGCCCGCCAATCCCAACAGCGTTTACTCAGTCAGGGCGGGTGGTATGCCTTACTCGTTAACTTTAGCCAATCACGTTCCAGAACCAAATTACTCCTGTGAATCTGAAGCGTATATAAGCGGCGTTTTTTGGTGTAAAAATCAGTACAACTTGAAATCAAGAATTTCTGCTCTACGACGAATCAGCAGCGGAATCGAATTCACTTGTGAACTTCACAGCGGATAACAACAATAGCGGAATATTGTTAAGTTATTGAGAAAAATTACAAGAATTCAAGTGGAAACTGTAAATTTCATAGGAGTCTAAGGAATAGTTAACAGTATTTCAGGCTTGTCGATTGGAAGACCGCAATATCTGGTATGTTCTGTCGTGTTATAAATAGGCATTAAGGTTAAATTGTACCATTTTTAGTGGGCTTCTTGTGTTGATTTCAGTCCGAAAAACTTTTTTGATTTGAGTATCGGAACCTCTATACGGCTTCACCGTAATACGAGTGTTTGCATTACGTTTAGAATTATATTTTCGCTTGTTTCTTAATTGTTGTTCATTCTCTGTTATGACGCAGAGAATCAGTGTCCGGGGTACAGTGTCCGGAGTACAGTGTCCGCAGTACAGTGTCCGGAGTACAGTGTACAGTGTCCGAAGTCAACGTCCAACGCGGAATAAAACTTGCACTGCATTACTCAATTGCTAGTCTTTCTTATTCGAAAGTAATAAATTAGAGCCGAATGAATTCGCGTGGTTTCGAGTACATAATGATTCCAACGGTGGACTCGACAATTCTCAGATAGGTCTCGAACCTACCCAAGTCTCTCTCACTAGTATTGAGTATCAGTGCAAGTTTTGGAGGAGATGGCGGAGGCAGCAGCCAAGACGAAATCCAAGACTGAGAAGGCACTGGAGAGAGCAGCTAACTCGGTGCTCACCCACGTCAGAAAGGGCGATGAAGTGAAGGCCGGAAGCAGTCTCCAGACGGTACGGGCGCTGTGGGCCGAACTTCAACAGCAGTGCGACGACCTGAGGGAGGCGGACGACGGGACAGTCCCGGCAGCAGCCAAGGCAAGCGTAGAGGCATTTGCACAGAGGGTGAAGGACGCCGAGGACCAGTATGCGGCGATGCAGGAGCCGGCCACCGACGGGGAGGATGAGGAAGAAGAGGAACATGACGACGTAAATGGGGCGCTTCCTGGTGATAATCCGCAGCCAAGGAGCAGCGATGCAAACCACGGAGCCAAGGCGGCGGACTTGACACGAGATCCCACAGCCGAATTGGAGAAGGCGCGCCGCGAAGCGCAGCAAATTGCGCTTGAAATAGAGCGCATGAAGACCGAAAAGATGCGGAGGGAGCTCGAAGCGCTGCGAAGTGAAATGGCCCAACCAGTTACCATAAGCCCAGCGGTTCCCAGCCACTACAGCACCCAGCCAACCTGGTCTGAAGCCCGCCGCTGCATCGACCGCGCCGACCTGCCGCGCTTCACAGGCAGACAAGCTGAATACGCCAGCTACATCCATAGGTTTCAGACCGTCGTGGAAAGCGTCGTGAGCCAACCGAAGGATAGGCTGTCCTACCTCATCATGACACTCGAGGGGAGACCTAAAGAGTTGGTGGAGGACTGTGTCCTGATCCGCGATGCCGCAGAGGGATACAAGATTGCAAGGGATTCCCTGCACCAAGGGATTCCCTGGGAAGTGTGACCGCACCATAGAGCAGTGCCTCGACGGTCTGACGAAGGGACCAATCATCAAGGCACACGACGCTGACGCCCTGACCAACCTGGCGCAAGACATGCGGAGAGTCAGCATTAAGCTGAAGGCGCTCAACTGTCACCATGACCTGGAAAACAAGGCGAACCTGCTGAAGATAGCCAGCCGCCTACCAAGGAGTGCCCACGAGCAATGGGCAAGGGAAGCGCTGAAGATCTCATTCCGCGGGAGAGATCCCATGTTTGATGACCTAGCACAGTTTGTGATGACCGAAGCAGAGCTAGCCAGCAGCTACCATGGAAGAGGCGTGAGCAGGAGACTGGAGTCCACGACCACTTCTTCTCACGCACCAGTGGGTCATTCGAGGCAGCGCACCAGGGCCGCCACGTCCATGGCTACCTCAGCCACAGTCACCGAAGCGGAGCCCGGATCCAGCCAAGATAGCTCCAACACCGTTCCGAGACGCTGTCCAGCATGCAGTAGCACATGCGAACGCCTTGAGAAATGCTCGGCGTTCAAAAGGATGAGCGTCAAGGACAGGGTGCAGGTCCTGCGCAGGATTAGGGGTTGCATGAACTGTTTCCGCCCTAGACACTACGCCAGGGACTGCCGTCAGGTCAAGGGTTGCCAGGTACCGGAATGCAACCTGAAGCACCACGCCATGATGCATGAGTGGACCACACCGGTCACCATATCGGCAACCAGCAGTTCAACGGAACACTACCTGGGCGTGGTCCCAGTGTCGATAGAGGTCGAGGGAAGGGTGCACCACACGTATGCCTTACTGGACAACGGTTCACAGAAGACCCTCTGCACCAACAAGCTTGCCGACAGCCTTAACGTTGCTTCCCGACCGGTGACCTTTCATGTCAACAGCGTCACTAACCAAAGTATGGGATACAAGGGACGAGAGCTGGATATGACACTGAGGCTAGAAGGAGGCGGCGCCATGACAATACAAAGGGTTTGGACGATAAATCATTTACCGGTGACTGCAGAACACATTGCCACGACCCGTGACCTGAAGTCATGGCCTCACTTAGCAGGCCCCTATGCGACCCAAGGGGGACATCGGGCTGCTAATCGGGATCGACGTACCCTCAGTCCACGTGCCGCTTGACGTGAAGAGGGGTGCTGACGGCGAGCCATATGCGGTCAAGACGCTCGTGGGGTGGTCAGTACGGGGGCCAAAGACCACCGCGCCCACTACAAGGAGGACGGCGGTCGTAGGTTGCACAAGCGTGTGCCGGACCACGGACCTGGAGCTGCGCCGAATGTACGAAGCGGACTTTTCAGAGAAACCGAAGACCAACGGCGGTGGCTCCATAGAGGACAAACAGGCACTGATGATGATGCAGAATACACTGACCATGGACGAAAACCACTACCAGCTGAGGCTGCCATGGCGGAAGGAAGATCCTCAACTCCCAGACAGTCGCTACCAAGCCGAACAACGACTCCGGGGCCTCAAGAAGCGCTTCATTAGGGATCCGGATTACAAGGAGAAATACGTAGCCACCATGGAGGACTAAATCGATCAAGGCCACGCCGAACCCGCTGAAGAAGAAGGGACGACCGGAAAGACATGGTACCTACCTCACCACGGTATCACGAACCCTCATAAGCCGGGAAAGGTTCGGGTAGTCTTCGACGCAGCTGCCAGAAGTGGAGGGGTCTCCTTAAACAGTGCACTCCTCCAAGGACCAGACCTAGTAAACGAGCTCGTCGGCGTACTGATGCGGTTTCGACAAGACAGGGTTGCGCTCTCGGCAGACATCAGGCAAATATTTCACCAGGTGCGAGAAACGCCTTACGATTCTTATGGTGGCCACAAGGTGACACCTCACAGCCAGCGAAGACCTTTAGGATGGCAGTGCATATTTTTGGCGCGACCTCCTCACCCAGCTGCACGGCCTTTGCACTGAGACAAGCTGCAGAAGACCAGCGGGGGGAGTTTCCGGAAGCAGTGACACGCGCCGTCCTGAGGTCATTCTACGTTGACGACTTCCTGAAGTCCGTTGCGACTACCGAAGAAGCCTTGAGACTGGTCGAAGACATGACCCGACTGCTGCGCAACAGAGGTTTTTCCCTTGAGAAGTGGATGTGTTCTGACCGCCGCGTGATTGAGGGAATTCAGGAACACCTAGAAGTGGATCTACGCGGAAGTTCACAGCCACCGACCAACTACCACAAGAACGGGCCCTTGGACTGGAGTGGAACCTCGAAGAAGACGTCTTCAGATTTGAGGTTCAACAGCTTGACAAGCCGGTGACTCGACGTGCGATACTAAGTGAGATCAGCTCAATCTTCGATCCGCTAGGCCTCGTGGCCCCAGTCCTGCTACCCGGCCGACAGATGCTCCAAGAACTCTGCCGAGACAACGTAGAATGGGACCAACGCCTCCGTAAGAGCCAGGCCGACAGGTGGAGACTCTGGGTTGCCAGCCTGGCCGCCATGCAGACGTTCAAGATACCCCGCCACTACGCAGTGCACCTGGGGAACGCAGTCACCGACGTCCAACTGCACGTCTTTTCCGACGCCAGTGAGCGAGGGTATGGCGCCTGCGCCTACTTAAGGATGACGGGCGTGGATGGCAACTTCGCCTGCCAACTAGTGCTAGGAAAGTCACGTGTGGCCCCGATGAAAACACAGACGCTGCCCCGCTTAGAGTTGACAGCCGCAGTGGTCGGGGCGAGACTGGCCGGCCAGTATCTGAGGGAACTGGACCATCAAATCACCCGCGTAACCATGTGGACGGACTCGATGATTGTTCTGGGCTACGTCACCAACCGGAGACGGCGCTTCAAGACCTTCGTAGCCAACCGCCTGACGACCATTCTTGAGACTACGGAGCCGGAACAGTGGCGCCACGTGGACGGAAAACAGAATCCCGCCGACCTGCCGTCCAGAGGGATCGCCCCTGACGACTCTGCTGCTATGAAGATATGGCTGGAGGGACCGACTTTTCTACAAAGACCGGAGTCGGAATGGCCAACCACGCAATCGGCACCAGAAACCCCCGAAGACGACCCGGAGTTGAAGGCGGAAGTCAACGTTGCAGCGGCCACTACGGACCCAGACCCACTCCAGAGACTGATAGAACGCTACAGCACCCTGAAAAAACTACGCCGTCACGCCGCCTGGTGGCGCCGCTTTGCTGCCGGTAAACGCGGAACTGAACCCTTGACGGCCGAAGAGATCCAGAACGCCGAAGTAGCCTTAGTCCGGGTTGTGCAGAGCCTGAGCTTCCCGGAGGAGTATCGAAGCCTGGAGTCCGGGGACAAGATAAAGAAGGGAAGCAAGTTAGCCTCGCTCGACCCGCGACTAGAAGACAGAATTTTAGTGGTGGGAGGGCGACTACAATACAGCCCACTGCCCGAGAGCGCCAAGCAACCTCGTATCATGCCGGAAAAGCACCATCTGACGTCACTGATTATTCGCGACGCCCACGAGTGCCAACACCATTCGGGTACCAATCACGTGCTCGCCACCGTTCGGCAGAGGTACTGGGTGATCCATGGACGCGCCGCCGTAAAACGTCAGCTGAAGCAGTGCCTGATGTGTCGACGTCTCTTCGGCTCCCGCGAAACCCAGCAAATGGCCCCACTGGTGGAAGAGAGATTGAACCCGGTTGATCCCCCCTTCACCTATGTGGGGGTCGATTATTTTAGACCGATCCTTGTAAAATGCCGCCGATCGACCGTGAAACGATGGGGATACCTGTTCACGTGCCTTGCCTCAAGAGCCATCCACATCGAGGTAGTCCATAGTCTGAATGCCGCGAGCTTCATTTCCGCGCTGCACGCTTCTGCAGCCGCCGAGGCCGTCCCAAGGTGGTGTACAGCGACAATGGGACAAATTTTGCGGGTGCCGAGAAGGAACTGAGGGAAGAACTGGAATCGTGGGCAGACGACATCGGGATCTGAACCGCCGACTACGGGATCGACTGGCGCTTCAACCAACCTCAACGCTAGGCCACCGTGGAGGCGCCACAGAACGGATGATCAGAAGTGTTAGGAAGATCCTGCTTGCCATAACCGGACAAGGTTCCTGCTCACGGACGAGATGCTCCTGACAACACTCGCCGAGGTCGAGCGGGTCGTGAACGACCGACCACTCACCTACTCGGGAGACGACCCTAACGACCCGGAAGTTCTCACACCGGCAAAGCTGGTTCTGCTGCGCTCAAATGGCTCCCGACCTATGGGGAAATTTACCGAGGACGAGAACTACACGCGTCGTTGGTGGCGCCGCGCGCAGCATTTGGCCAATGTTTTCTGGAAGCGCTGGCTGAAAGAATACGTGCAGACACTACAGGAAAGGCCGTGCTGGAGGACAGCTCGTGAGAATCTGCGCCCCGGAGATGTCGTCCTCATCCGTGATACCAACACACCCAGAGGACAGTGGCCGATCGGACTGGTACTAGAAGTAGAGCCAAGCCGCGACGGACTGGTTCGGGCCGTCAAGCTACGCAGCCGAGGAAAACAGGTTCGACGACCAGTAACGGAACTGGTAAACCTCGAAGACCGAACGAGGCCGGCCGAAGAAACAGAGTGATGACGTCAGTTCCAGCCGCAGAGGGGTCCTCTTCATTGCGTGCACTGCTCTGCGACCCATGGAATGGTGAACTTGGAGGTTCCACCCGGAGTGCTCTGGAAGCTTCGCTCCAGCGGGGGGAGTGTTCCATATCACGAGCTGTCGTTCCGTAAATGTTTTTGGACGGTTTAAATATATGTACCGTAGTTTTATGGGTTTCAACTTTGTTACCGAAATATGTCGAGTTTGGTATCGTTGTGTTCATCAAAATATGCTCTTTACAATGCGCCTTTTAAAACTGCCTTAAAATTTAATTTCGGGTTATAAATTAAGTTTTAATAATTTGCTGTATTTTTAAATTCGAAAGTTAATTGCATTCGTGTTATTGGGGTTAACACTTGCCCCTAATTGCAATTAGTGTCAACGGCGCACCACATCTCCAGTGTTAGGATCATGTTCGCCTGCTCGCTAATCCTGACATCGCTTACTCGCTCAGCCCCTTAATTGGAGTTAGTGCCAGCGCCGCGCAACATCTCCACTGTTAGGATTAATTTAGCCCGCCCGCCAATCCCAACAGCGTTTACTCAGTCAGGGCGGGTGGTATGCCTTACTCGTTAACTTTAGCCAATCACGTTCCAGAACCAAATTACTCCTGTGAATCTGAAGCGTATATAAGCGGCGTTTTTTGGTGTAAAAATCAGTACAACTTGAAATCAAGAATTTCTGCTCTACGACGAATCAGCAACGGAATCGAATTCACTTGTGAACTTCACAGCGGATAACAACAATAGCGGAATATTGTTAAGTTATTGTGAAAAATTACAAGAATTCAAGTGGAAACTGTAAATTTCATAGGAGTCTAAGGAATAGTTAACAGTATTTCAGGCTTGTCGATTGGAAGACCGCAATATCTGGTATGTTCTGTCGTGTTATAAATAGGCATTAAGGTTAAATTGTACCATTTTTAGTGGGCTTCTTGTGTTGATTTCAGTCCGAAAAACTTTTTTGATTTGAGTATCGGAACCTCTATACGGCTTCATCGTAATATGAGTGTTTGCATTACGTTTAGAATTATATTTTCGCATGTTTATTAATTGTTGTTCATTCTCTATTATGACGCAGAGAATCAGTGTCCGGGGTACAGTATCCGGAGTACAGTGTCCGCAGTACAGTGTCCGGAGTACAGTGTACAGTGTCCGAAGTCAACGTCCAACGCGGAATAAAACTTGCACTGCATTACTCAATTGCTAGTCTTTCTTATTCGAAAGTAATAAATTAGAGCCGAATAAATTCGCGTGGTTTCGAGTACATACATGAGTCCAACGGTGGACTCGACATATGGGTAGTACTAGAACGAACAAGGATCGGTATTGTAAATGAGCCATGTCGGCCCAAGGACATTGGCCCAGCTGAACTTCACAAATTTTCCCAATCCTTACTCAGTCTAATGAGTTTGTTAACACACTCAAGCATACATTTTTCCACCGATTGTTAAGATATTGTATATGTGGGTAGTACTGGAACGAACAAGGATCGGTATGGTAATGAGCCATGTCGGCCCAAGGACATTGGCCCAGCTGAACTTCACAAATTTTCCCAATCCTTACTCAGTCGAATGAGTTTGTTCAACACACTCAGCCTACTTTTTCACCGATTCTTAAGATATTGTATATATGGGTAGTACTGGAACGAACAAGGATCGGTATTGTAAATGAGCCTGTCGGCCTAAGGAAATTGGCCCAGCTGTACTTCAGAAATTTTCACAACCCTTACATACTGGAATGAGTTTGTTAACACACTCAAGCCTACATTTCTGCATCGATTGACAAGATATCTGAACTATGAGTAGTATTGAAACCAACAAGGTTTGGTATTGTAAATGAGCCATGTCGGCCCAAGGACATTGACCCAGTTGAGCTTCACAAATTTTCCCAATCCTTACTCAGTTGAATGAGTTTGTTCACACACTCAAGCCTACATTTCTGGATCGATTGTTGAAATATTTTACATATAGGAAGTATTGCAACCAACAAAGGTTGGTATTGTAAATGAGCCCTGTCGGCCCAAGGACATTGGCCCAGCTGAACTTTAGAAATTTTCCCAATCCTTACTCAGTTGAATGAGTTTGTTCACACACTCAAGCCTACATTTCTGGATCGATTGTTGAAATATTTTACATATAGGAAGTATTGCAACCAACAAAGGTTGGTATTGTAAATAAGCCCTGTCGACCCAAGGACATTGGCCCAGCTGAACTTTTCAGCCCAGCTGAAATTTTCACAACCCTTACATACTAGAATGAGTTTGTTAACACACTCAAGCCTACATTTTTTTAAACAATTGGCAAAATGTTATACACATAGGTAGTATGGGTGGTAACAAGAATTGGTATTGTAAATGAGCCATGTTGGCCCAATGACATTGGCCCAGCTGGAATTTTAAAATTCACGAATATGATACGAAGGGTTGTAGTCCAACCTAACAAAATCAAATACTGGGACTGTACGCCGGCGGGGGACATAGTCAGTTTCACTGACCCACTTGTTGTGTCGTTGGTTAGCTGTGTGAGAGTAACTTACACGAAGTGCGGCTTCTCTCATGAACTGCTTGGCCTCGTCTAACCATATAGCAGGGACTGTGATCACCCATCGTATCAGGTCATCCGCCGGCAGTCTGTAGCGAATGACGTTAAAACTTAACATCAACCTTATTTGTTATTCATTGAGTAAGAACTTAACCCAACCCAGAGCAATCCCCATAATGAAACACGAATGCTCCACTTCCCTTTGCCCATAACTTCCGGCCGCACATAAAGCCCTAAACAGACCCAGCGGTTCTCCGGCATGCTTAGTCTCCTCTCCTCCCTGCCCTCCCCACCCCTGCCGTCCCCTCTACTCCCTGCCCTCCCCACCCCAGCTGACCCGTCGTCGAACATACAGCGGTTCTCCTGCATGCTAGTAGTTCCTTCCCCTCCACTCCTCTCCCCTCCTCTCCTCCCCCTTCCCTTCTAGCCCTCCCCGTTTTATGAATATGTGGCTGGGCTTACTCGTCCACCTGCTGGGTGAGTTGACCTGCATTCTAGTAGTCCCCTCCCCTGCCCTCCCCTCCCCTCCCGTTGTATGAGTATGTGGCTTGGCTTACTCGGCACCTGCTTGGAGAGTTCACCGAGGAGGTGCTGTCTGAGGAAGCGCAGTGCGTAGCTGAAGATGCCAATGGCTGGCGTCAGCTGACCCATCGTCGAACATACAACGGTTCTCGTGGTCAGTTTCTGAAAAGACAAATGCACGGAAATAATGCCTCGGAATCCCTGTTGAAGGTGTTGTTAGGTGTCTCCAAGGACTAACAGCAATATGCGTATAACGTCGTCATGTTGCCAGGGACTTCGTGTAAAGGCGTCTTGTTGCCAGGGACTGTATGTAACGGCGTCATGTTGCCATGGACTGCGTGACACGGCGGCATGTTGCCAGGGACTGTATGTAACGGTTCATGTTGCCAGGGACTGTGTGTAACGGCGTCATGTTGCCAGGGACTCTGTGACACGGCGGCATGTTGCCAGGGACTGTATGTAACGGTTCATGTTGATAGGGACTGTGTGCAACGGCGTCATGTTGCCAGCGACTGTAGATAACAGCGCTACGTTTGCTAGGGACTGCTTATAACAGGGTCATGTTGCCATTGACTGTGTGTAACGGTTCATGTTGATAGGGACTGTGTGCAACGGCGTCATGTTGCCAGCGACTGTAGATAACAGCGCTACGTTTGCTAGGGACTGCATATTACAGGGTCATGTTGCCATTGACTGTGTGTAACGGTTCATGTTGATAGGGACTGTGTGCAACGGCGTCATGTTGCCAGCGACTGTAGATAACAGCGCTACGTTTGCTAGGGACTGCATATAACAGGGTCATGTTACCAGGGACTCTATGTAACGGCGTTATTTTGCCATGAACTGCGTGACACGGCGCATGTTGCCAGGGACTGTATGTAACGGTTCATGTTGCCAGGGACTTTGTGTAACGGCGTCATGTTGCCAGGGACTGTGTGTAACGGCGTCATGTTGCTAGACACTGTGTGTATCAGCCTCATGTTGGCAAAGACTTATGTAACGGCGTCATGTTGCCAGGGACTGCGTAACGGCGTCATGTTGATAGGGACTGTGTGTAACGGAGTCATGTTGCCAGGGACTGTGTGTAACGGCGTCATGTTGCCAGGGACTGTGTGTAACGGCCTCAGGTTGGCAAAGACTTATGTATCGGCGTCATGTTGCCAGGGACTTTGTGTAACGGCCTCATGTTGGCAAAGACTTATGTAACGGCGTCATGTTGCCAGAGACTGTGTATATCGGCGTCATGTTGCCAGGGACTGTGTGTAACGGCCTCATGTTGCCAGGGACTGTGTGTAACGGCCTCATGTTGGCAACGACTTATGTAACGGCGTCATGTTGCTAGGGACTGCGTGTAACGGCTAGAGGTGTGACGGTTCACCTCCGGCTCGGTTCGATTCGGTTCGGTTCGGTTCAACAAAAATTTTCGGTTCGGTTCGGTTTTTTTCGGTTCGGTTCAGCAAAACCAACCGGTAGTTTTCTTTTCAAATATATATATATATATATATATATATATATATATTTCTCAGGACTGGTAGAAATCATGACTTTTTTTAAAAAATTCATGATTTTTGACTTTTTTTATTTAAATTGACTTTATTTAAATCACCAAAAAAAATCACAGAACATTTAAAAACATACAGGACTGATTTTTCACTATTTATTAGTCTAGTGCCACTGCAGTTCTCAGCAATATCACATCGAATAACTGAACATTTGCAAATAGCTTTTACGTTTCAACTATTTGTCGCAGCTCTGTCGAAATATCTTTATATACGGGAATTAGACGTCTACCAGTCATTTTTTTTTCAGATATAGTGCACCACAAATTTGCTGGGTTAATTACTCTTTTGACTTTAAAATCAACAATGATAGTGACTCATGACGTGAGTATTCTATTGACAGGGCTTATTTGTATAAGACAATAGTCTTGGCGCTGTTATTTATTAAGCAGTCTTGCTATCAGTAAGCAACTGTTTGGAAATTAGTACGTGCACCACAATGGAGAAATACCGTTAACTCAGTGAGTACATAAGGCACAAAAGATGTGGGGGTGTGGGTGACTGTGTCGCATGAGCAGCTTAAGTCGTTAATAACCTAACAATGCATCTTCACTGTGTACACTCAAGGGGCTTGTTCTAGCATTTTATTGACAAATATTACTCTGGAACAAAAAAAGTCAAAATCGTGACTTTTTTTCACTTTTTTATGGTGACTTAAATCGCGAATTAAATCACTGATTTAAATCATACCAGCCCTGATATATATATAATATGCGTGTTTACTTTTTTTATTTATTTATAATTGCCTGCACTTAATCCGATATTTCTTTTTACCTTAGAACAGATACAAAACATAGAACGGTAATCAGGGTTCGCATTGGCGGGGTTTTTGTCCACTTTGTGGGCATTTTTTACGAAATGACTCACTTTTTCGGAATCCACCGAGTTTTTCTGGACCCAACTGAGTCACACTTTCCTTTTTTGACTCACCTTCCTGAGAACCCAGCGCGAACCCTGACGGTAATGTTTTATACTTATAACCTTAAAGCTTACTTACACAAGAATTTACATTGTTATTGACTGACAGACTCACATGTAGCCATAATAAACGCATGGAATTCGTCATAGGTTCCAAAAAAGTGTGTGAAATATGTTTGTTGATTTGTCCGATGTTATATATATATATATATATATATATATATATTAAAACTAAACTATACTGAAAGAACTAAAATAACATTACCAAATTAATGCATTATCTTGTTATAAATAGCAAAAAAAAAAAAAAAAAAAAAAAAAAACCGAACCGAAACCGTGATTGGGCTTTTCGGTTTTCGGTTTGGGCTTTTCGGTTTTCGGTTCGGACCGAACCGAAGCCTTTTCTCGGTTCTCGGTTTTCGGTACGAACCGTCACACCTCTAAGTAACGGCTTCAGGTTGGCAAAGACTTATGTATCGGCGTCATGTTGCCAGGGACTGTGTAACGGCGTCATGTTGCTAGGGACTGCATGTAACAGGGTCATGTTGCCAGGGACTGTGTGTAACGGCCTCAGGTTGGCAAAGACTTATGTATCGGCGTCATGTTGCCAGGGACTGTGTGTAACGGCCTCATGTTGGCAAAGACTTATGTAACGGCGTCATGTTGCCATAGACTGTGTGTATCGGCGTCATGTTGCCAGGGACTGTGTAACGGCGTCATGTTGCTAGGGACTGCATGTAACAGGGTCATGTTGCCAGGGACTGTGTGTAACGGCGTCATGTTGCCAGGGACTGTGTGTAACGGCGTCATGTTGCCAGGGACTGTGTAACGGCGTCATGTTGCTAGGGACTGCATGTAACAGGGTCGTGTTGCCAGGGACTGTGTGTAACGGCGTCATGTTGCCATGGACTGTGTGTAACAGCGTTACGTTTGCTAGGGACTGCATATAACAGGGTCATGTTGCCAGAGGCTGCGTGTAACGGCGTTATGTTGCCAGGGACTGTGTGTAACGGCGACATGTTGCTAGGGACTGCATGTAACAGGGTCATGTTGCCAGGGACTGTGTAACGGCGTCATGTTGCCAGGGACTGCGTGTAACGGCGTCATGTTGCCAGGGACTGTGTGTAACGGCGTCATGTTGCCAGGGACTGTGTAGAAATGTTACCTCCTTATTGTGCAGGAGCATTTTGAAGTGCCGGTAGAGATTTTTGACCGCAGGTCGTTCGTCATGCTTTTCGTCTTCGTCACTGTCCTCGTAACTGTCCTCGTCACTGTCCTCGTCACTGTCGTCATCAGCCTCGGTGAATTTTTTCTCCGCCTCGTAGCCAAACGCAAGGAATTCGCCGTCACCCTTCGTCAGCACTGTTGTTGGGGTCTGATAGGACTGTGTCATGCAGAAAAACAAACAGCTATGCGTTATCACAAAGAGGGGTCAAAGGACTAGTATGACACACATAACTAAAACCCAGTCTCTGGCACTGCACTGCCTTACAGAAACTTAAGAGAGCAAAAACAAGTAAAATTTACTTTAATTAATTACCAAATACAGTACCTACTACTAAATTTTAAATGATTACCACTACTGCAACAAGTACTGCGGAGGGGGAGGGGGGTTGCTAACGTACTTTATGGAGGGTTCCTGTGGGCCTTACACTTACGAGAAAGCCAACCATCTCCCCCCCCCCCCCCCCACAAGTTCCTGTGAGCCTGATACTTACAGGAAAGCCGACCTCACCTCGTCCCCCAGCTCCTGTGCACGTTGATGGTGGGGGGGGGGGGGGGTAATTTGATCACATACTTTATAGAGGGTTCCGATGAACCTGATACGGGAAGCCGACCAAGCACCCCCCCCCCCCCACCAGTTCCTGTGATCCTGATACTTACGGGAAAGCTGACCACTCCCCCCCCCCCCCAACCAGTTCCTGTGGGCCTGATACTTATGGGAAAACCGACCACTCCCGTCCCCCCTACCACCAGTTCCTGTGATCCTGATACTTACGGGAAAGCTGACCACTCCCCCCCCCCCCCCCCCAACCAGTTCCTGTGGGCCTGATACTTATGGGAAAACCGACCACTCCCGTCCCCCCTACCACCAGTTCTTGTGATCCTGATACTTACGGGAAAGCCGACCACTCCCCCCACCATTTCCTGTGGGCCTGGTATTTACGGGAAAGCCGACCGCTTCCCCCCACCAGTTCCTGTGATTCTGATACTTACGGGAAAGCCGACCACTTCCCCCCCCCCCCCCCCACCATTTCCTGTGGGCCTGGTACTTAAGGGAAAGCCGACCACTCCCCCCCCCCCCCACACCATTTCCTGTGGGCCTGGTACTTACGGAAAGCCGACCGCTTCCCCCCCCCCCCCACCATTTCCTGTGGGCCTGGTACTTACGGGAAAGCCGACCGCTTCCCCCCAGTTTCTGTGCACTTTGATGTTCTCCTTATCGTTATAGAAGGAGAAGGCGTATCCGCTGTAGGTCGTGCCGAAGTCGATGGCGGCCACCATCACGTAGGGATCGCTCTCGGCAGCCATTGTGGTTGTTTGTTTCAAGTGGCTTCACACAGTGCTTGTTGACTGGCGTCGTTATCGACGTAAATTTGAAAAAAAAAACAACAAAGACTGCGGCGCACACTTGAGTGGAAAACTGGATATTGAGCGTTTTAAGTGAAATGTTTTATATAGTACACAGACGCCTATCCCTGCCTTAGCTGATTTTGTTGCTTGAATTGCATTGCGAGGTTCAGCAATGTTTATTTAAAAAAGACCGTGCAAAAATAGCCAAATGAAAAAATAAACTAAGTAACTAAAATTAACAAAAAATAATACATTGTCATGCACGAATAGAAGAAAATGAAAAAAATAATAATAAAACAAATGCAAGTAAACAAGTACTTACGCTGCTGTGGCAAGCTAGCGGTGTGATAAGTTATAGGTATAACAAAGTCCATATATTATTTGTTGTCTGTGCAAAAAGATTGCTCACGTGGTTTCGTTTTCGACAGCAGTTCTACTTACAAGTACTGCCATTTCGGGTGTTTAAGTTGCTACTTATACATTGATTTCACTTTGTATTTTGCCATTCCCGACTTGTACAGTGGTCGAACATCCCGAATCGGAAATTTGTCATGTTCGTGGATAAATAATTTCTTGAAGGTTTTACATGAATATTGTTCTATTCCCAAACTTTCGTACAGTTCGCAGGAGTTTGTCGAATCGGCGAGAAATTTTTGTTTGTTAAAAGCTTTCATAGAAGGGTCCCCGAATTGCAATTTTGTGTCTATATCGTAATTAATTCGTAATTAATTCTTCTGTTCCGTAACAGCTTCGTAATCGGTTCTTTTGCATTCTTGCTATTCTTGGCCGAATCATCGCGATTTTCGAAAGTTTCCGATTCTGAGTGATTCGGGATATATGTGATCGTAGTGAAAGGGGGGCATTAAACATCGATATTTTTCGGAGGCTTGCGTCGATTTGAATTGAAGAACTGAAAGTTTTTTCTTCAGAAGAGTATCCCAAGAGCATTTGACAATAGTTCAATTCAAAATTTAAAAAAATCGGGCGGATTGTTGCACTTAACAATTCAGTACTATCGTCACTAGGCGTATTGTCGTAACATGCCCAAAAAGATAGACCAGTTGTCGCCAGGCTTGTAGTTTCTACTCTGAAGTCATGTGAATGATAACTATAGATATCGTAGACTGTGGCTTTAAGGGGTGTGATCAATATCAACAAGTATAACACTCATCGAGTCATCAACTCACTGCCCTGCGGCAGCCATAGTCGTAATTTAGCCCTTTTTCATTATGAACATTTTAATTTGACTCGATTGGTTATTTATTTATTTATTGTTTTTTTATGTTTACAACGTTGTTTATTCTATTGTTTATTTGTTTATGCTTTTTGTATTTTTTGTTTTTAATTTTAAGACATTGTTGACTCAGTTGTTCTACGGCTGCTTTAATGTTTTTGCAGGTAAATTTTGCTTACCAAATTTTCAAGATGGCCGATCACCTAACCAACAACAACAACAAGGTCTAGTGTATTTACAGTTGTGTTTATTTTATAAATGGAATTTAATAAGAACTTATCCATAATGTGCGCGCGCACTACGGCTTGAGGGAGGGGGGGGTGTTAGTGCTTAAGATAGTGCTGAATTTATGACGTCACAGATATGGCCGGTTGGGGGGGGGGGGTCAGAAATTTGGAAAATTCTGCATTAAATTCTGCACCCGCCTAATTTTGTAGAGACATTTGCCTCTCTGTAAATTGATCTAAATCTCAATTTGACCTTAAAGCTTACCTCAGTCCCTTACACTAAAACTGATTCAAGGACTTAAAATTAAAGCACATTCCATAGCTAATCTGGCCGCTGATTTGGCTCTGCCTAAACTGCACATCCTCTAGTGACCTGTGGTTCTTGTGTTGTAGTTCACGCTTTATTTCTCCGATGTGACGTACGACAACTTCGCTGTGGACGACACCGGGAAGATTTACATAGTGGACGCGGAGAACATTATTGTGGTGGACAAGTGGCAGATAGAACGAGGTACACTGGCAGGGGGGAGGGGGTGCGAGCGGGGGAACGGGACTGTGAGCTGGGGGGGGGGGGGGGGGCGGGGAGGGGTACAGAAGGGGGTGTGGTTACATAGTGGATACGGAAAACGTCATTGTGGTGGACAAATGAGGACAGAGGGTGTTGCGGTGGGCGGGCACTCCGGCACGTGTTGGATGCACGCACGACGCACGGACAGACAGACGAACGGACAACAAACACAGAAGAGAACTACGGAGTTGATGGAAGTGCTTTGACTCGTTTATTCGTAATCAACGTGTAAAGCTGGAAAAAATAAAGAAAAATACTAACATAAATACATAATAAATGATATTAAATATAACGTGACATTGCATGAGATGTGGGGCGGATTTTCTGCCATAAAAACAACAGAAAATCAGCCAAAATTTCAACAACCTATTGCCATTAACACACACGGCAATCACACAAATTCCACAACATTAATAAGAATGGCAATCTTTTATTTAAGCCTGCAAATTGCCTCTAAAACGCACGTAGTGGCTTGAAGTATTTTTAGAAAAATAATCGCCATAATTCGCTCGGCGACTGAAACATATTCACGCAAAAATCCTCTTAAACTCTTTTAAAATATGCCCTTTAATTTTTGGCAGTTTACTCAAAATACGGCCCTTTAATATCGCGCTTTATAGCATTACTAAACTGCAATTAAATACATAATGAGGTAAAAATTGTTCCAAATCTCGTACCACGTCATAAGTAACAACCAGAAATAAACTTCTCTCAAATTCTGGCCTCGGAAAGGGTAAAATCATACCATAAGAACAAAATTATACATTAAATATTTCTAACGCATTCTACAGCCTGTACGAATCAAATGCTGGCTTCATACACTCACCAACATTGCTTCCACGCTCCATAGTACCCTTCACACATATTCCGGTCTTACTGACCATGGACAGCATCGTAGGGGACCTGAACATGGAGTACATGGAGTGAGAAAACTGTTCGAGCATTCGAACCACACAAGATTACTACTATTTGACCGAGACATGCCATCATAGGGCTATATGAAAGCTCAAATATTACCTGGCTCCAAGTACTACACAAAATACAGAGCCGTTCTCGTATGGCAACACATCGTATTCACATAAAACTTTCTACTCTCGAGCGGCTTATAAAATTTAAACACTGGTCACGTGGCATTTACTTACACGTGACAAAATATCTTTACACATAACTTCGGAAAGAAAACCTCACAACTGGTACGCTATTCATGTGGAGTCGAGTCCACGTGGCCTTAGCAAAAGCCACATTCACACACAGTCCAGGGTATGTCTTCACAAAACGGCAGAAAGGGCCGTTTAACAATAAAAGTTGACCTTATATAGTGCCAGTGAGCTAGCACACTTCTGGTAACAGGCACGAAGTGAATACACCCCCTTCAGACCAACTAATGGCTATACGCATTAGGGATAGACAAACCAACCAGGTTCATAACAGAGGGTGTTGGTTGGGGTGGGGGGGCAGGGGAGGGGTGCAGACGGGGGGTTTAATTAGTGGACGCAGAGAATATCGTTGTGGTAGCCAAATAGCAGACTGAGCGAGGTACACGGCAGGGAGAGGGGGGATGCAGACAGGGGGAACGGGGGACGAGTGCGGACAAGTGGCCAAAAGAGCGAGGTACACGGCAGGGAGAGGGGGGTGCAGACAGGGGGAACAGGGGACGAGTGCGGACAAGTGGCCGATAGAGCGAGGTACAAGGCAGGGGGGGGGGTGGGGGTGGGGGGGGGTGTGGACGGGGGGAACGGGGGACGAGTGCGGACAAGTGGCCAATAGAGCGAGGTACACGGCCGGGGGGGGGGGGGGAGATGGGGGTGCGGACAGGGGGAGGAGTGCGGACAAGTGGCCGATAGAGCGAGGTACACGGCAGGGGGTGGTGGGGATGCAGACAGGGGGAACGGGGGACGAGTGCGGACCAGTGGCCATGAGAGTTATTTACCCATTATAACATTGAGAAACATGTTTTTTGTTCAAGAATAATAAGAGCAAGTGATACACAAGTGCACAGCCACGATAGGTGTTCCTTAATGGCGGTGTTCCGTAGTGGCATCGTTCCGTAGTGGGGTGTTCCTTAATCGCATTGTTCCGTAATGGCGGTGGCCCTTAATGGCGGTCTTCCGTAATGGCGGTGTCCGGCGTGCCTCTTTTGCCGTTCCTCATTTGGCCTGGGGTTGTTGTTTTGTCAGACAAGAAGCCCGAGTGGGACACTCCGGATTACAGCAGCTTCGATACGTGTGAGAACTACGGCAACTGCCTGACCTTATACCCCGAGCGTCTCTGCAGCCGCTTCACCTCCGACTTCAATTACTACGCCGTGTGCCGGGACTTGTTGTCTTCCTACGCGTCGGACTACCGGCTTCCGGGCGGGCTGCTGCACGACACCCCGGCGACCGTCAACGCCCGCTACGGACTCGACCACTTGCTGAACGAGTGCGCCAAGCCGGAGACGCCCGGCGGACGGCTGAAGGTCAAGGACAAGCTGCTGAAAACGCTCGAGGAGATCTCGAAGCAGGGGGCCACGTAGCCAGCCCGGGGGTAGGTGGGGCGGTGGGGGGGGGGGGGTGTTAATTAGTGGTTGTTCCGATGTTATCAATATTATGTGAAAACACTGGTTTTTGTGATCTACTGGCTGTTGTTGTGTTGTAACGGTATATTATGTTTTGCTGTAGTTACCGTCATGAAAACAATCGTGTTGTTTGGGCGTGTATAGTGGACCCGGTTTATACCGACATCGGATATAATCACATTCCGCTTATCACGACATCCCGCTTATCTCGACGTCTCGCTTATCAACACATTGTGCCGTTTGTTCTAGGCTTTTCATTGATTTATTCCCCAGAGGGTGGGGGATGTATGCGATCGATCGCGTGTGTCTGTCGGTCGGTCTGTCATCAAGAGCTTGCTAACGCGATAACTTAAAAACTCCTGCAAGGATTTTAATGAAACTTGGTATATACCTTCTATGGGAACAAACACAGATCGGTATTGTGACTGGGCCAGGTTCATCCAAGGAAAATGGACCAGCTGGACTTGGAAAATTTCAACTATTGATCGCCGTGTTTAACTGATGGGGGACCTGTGGGAAATATGTGGGCTTGCACACTGCTCTAGTTACATTTTTTAGACCTTGGAATAGATCGGCAGTTGTATATGATCATTTCCGTTGTGACGTCATTTCCGTGGCCCCGTGGATGTCGTCATACCGAGGGTCCACTGTACTGTGCCGTGTGTTCTAGTCCTCATTGATTATACACAAAAACTGTGATCCTTATTGTAAATTAAACGTGATTATTCAAGAGCCTGAACATAGTATTGTTAGTAATAACGAGAGAAGTAGTTGAGTGTGTGTGTTAAGTTTAAATCAAACCTGAACTGCTATCCATATTGGCCGTAGCAAGAAATCTAAAATAAATAAATAAAAAAACGATATATTACACATTACAGATTGTCTGTTAATTACGTGTGATGGTCAGAGTGGTACCAGCCATAAATCTGGTCTCTCCAAACTATGTAAAAAACAAAGCACTTAAAAAGTCGGAGATGCTTGGAAGTCTGAGATACTTAGAAGTCGGAGGTACGGGTTGAGTGTAGATTCTGTGGGTCTCGGTGTCCATTTTAGGGTGCGCATTGACGCTTCCGTCCGCACCGCCCTGAAAATGCGCGCACTTCTCTCAGAGCAGTGGGTACGTGCAATTCTTAAAATGCACACACTTTTCCAAATATGGTACCTCTTTCTTCCTTTTTTAAAGTTTTTTTTTACTGGGAGGGGGGCAGTACTATTACTGCCTTTTCTATCACATATGCGTTCTGGAAAACACAGAATATCAAGCAAAAGGCAAGAATGCATTGAGCAGAGAACAGCAAATCTGAAACGATACACGCACCTTCAAGAGCTATACTTCATGAAATAACATACAGACGTGCATTTTACCCACAAAAGGTACGCACTATGAACGCACTGTGGAGTGCATATGTACTTACTCACCGGTGTACATGTACTACGGGGTTTTCTAAAATGGGCACTGGTATTCTTTAAAACTATTAGAATATTATTAATTATGATAGTTCGCCTGTTTGATTTGTGTGTCTGACTATTGTGATATTTTGTTCTCGCAGTTACCTGTATAAAACAAGTGTGAAGTAAGTCACTGAATCTAATATAGCGAAAATTTTATGACGAGTTCAGTGCAGGTGTACTCTGTCCGCCGACTAGGTGCAGATTAATGATTCAAAATGTCTAAAAACTGTAAAAAGAGGGAAAAGGGTGAGGAGGGGGAGGGGGAGGGGGAGTCTTTGTGTAGAACGTTAAGATCACCAGACTTACTGGAATTGCCCTACCCCCCCCCCCCCCCCCCCGCGACAAAAAATACATAAACTAATAAATTAAAAGAAAAATCGACGTGAAAACCTATGTGTGAAAATGAGTTATTATTATAATGTTCTTGTTTGTATTTTTTTTCGTCTGCTCGGCGGTCATTCCTTGGCTTGTGGTTACTTAAAGCTCTATATTTTATGATTTGAGAGATTACCAAAAAAACAAAAACCGGCCCCAAGGTGACAGTAATATGCGATGAGTGGCGATTTATGCCAAGGCACAGGTGTTACGTCAGCGGCTTTGTGGCACTCACGGCGCTTGGCGACACCACTCCTGTAAAATCTCTGCCGTTTGTCAATATGTCACTGAGAACGCTTCAGTTTCTAAAAAAAAAAATAATTAAAAATTCAAAAAAAAAAGAAAAAAAAAACACAAGAAGTTGAAGTAGTACAATATTTTGCCATTGTTTTTTCGCCTTTATGCATTTGAAATTGCCGTCCTGGTTTTTTTTTCAAAAGATTTAACATAAAGATTGATGCTGAAGCGTTAAGATCTATAAATGGAACGTCACTTTAAGGCAGTTCCAAACGTGTTTGGTCAGTGTGGACTTGGAAAATTGTGATATAGCACCGGAAACATGCGGCATTCTCGCCTCCGTAAGAGGTAGTGTGGTTATTTAACCGTAAGAGGTCGTGTGGTTATGTATCCGTAAGAGGTAGTGTGGTTATTTATCTCTCTGGTGGTTTGTGTCGATTGTTGCCACCACCTTAAGGAAAGCTGACAATAGGAATCCCCCCCCCCCCACCCCCACCCTCCCTCAATTGGAAAAAGTTTCTGGAAGAGCCCAGAAGCTCAAATGGGTGTACTGATCGGCGTTTATTGGCCTTGCCACCTGTTGTTGGCGACAGTCGTCAAGGGCAACCTTTGTCACAGCATCTGGTAACTAAGCATCAAGCTGGCATATTAACGTATTGGAAGCCAAATGTTGCTTTGGATGGTTGAGTGCTTGGGGTGGGTGGGGGGGGGGGGGGCGTGGGGGATGGTCTGAGAGTCGCAGCCAACAGTTATGTTTATTTGCCAAATAAAAAATGTGTTCATACAAACATAGTGCTATTGTTAGTTGGGTATATAAAGATTAAGTGTGGAAAGTCGTCGATGTATACTTGTGGTTTCACCGACTTTGAATTTAGTGGGCAGTTCATTGCAAGTTGAAAGTTGCTACCATGTTGAAGCTTGTTACAATCGTTGCCACGTTAGCTGCCATGGCAACGGCACGCCCGTGGTATCCATGGCCAGGATTTCCGTATTACCATGGTTACCCTTACCTGCACTCGGGATACTATGGCTACGGTGGATACAGTGCCCCAGCTGCACCGCGTTACAACCCGAAGCTCATCTACTACGGACATTTGGAAGGTAACTGATGTATTTGTTTACTCACGTTAGGCCGTCGGTCTAGTCGGTGCGACAGTGTCACTTCCACATGGTTTTCTGGGAGATCGATCCTCGCACAAAAACAGGCTTTGTTGTGTGAATGATTGTTGACTTTCATATACTCCGTGTGAAGGTAACAGTAATAATAGAAAATAAATAAATAAAATAATAGATAAAAATAAATAAAAATACATTTAAATAAATAAAAAATAAAGTAAGTAAATGAAAGAAATTATGTCGGCATTTTAAGTTAAGAAATTAAAAAAAAAAAAAACGTAATAAATAAGAAGTGTGAAGGAAAGCAAGTGACTGCACGCTATTCCCGACCAATGACAGGCTCGTGCGAGGGGGCACGTGACGGACTGTATTACGTGGACGAGTACAGCTTCGCGTACTGCTCCAACGGCCAGAAGTCCATCCAGCCCTGCGCCGACGGATCCGCCAATCCGGCCCTCTCGCACTTCCTGCCCGGCGGCTACTACGGCTTCTACGACTTCTGCTCCGTCAACCTTGTTGCCAATGGTTACACCGGCCAAGTGGCTGTTCCTCCCAAGGAACAGAACGGTTACGCTGGGGAGGAACAGCAGGTCGGCTATGGACAGGAGGAACCTGCCTACAATGAGAAGACCTATTTCGAAGAAAACCACAGCTACGAGGAAAGGTAAGGCTCTAATTTTATATATATTCTTTTCTCAAAAAAAAAATACTAAAATAAAGTAATATTTGGTGTTGCTGAAGAAACATAAGAAAGGTGGGAGAAAACACAAGCTTTCTGTTGTTAAGTTCTACCTTGTTCATTCAGTATAAGCTTAACATTTGTCACTGTTAGTGCATGAATAGGTTACTAAGAGCTCACTGTTTTAAATTAATGTTTCTACGTTCATGATCATCTTACGACATGGTTGTGGTGTTTTCAGACTGTTTCACTCATGTCTGTTTGTGTTGATTGTTTATGTGATGTCATATTTTTTTGTTTATCTAACAGAGCGGGCGATAATAAGGTGTACTAGCGCATGAGACGTCACAGACCCTGCACATTATAAAGCGCCTGAGCTTTTGGACCAGTTTGGCCAGAATCCGGTGCTGAATGCTTACTGTATATCGCCGAAGCTTTCGGTCTTAGTGCACAAAGACTGTTCAAAATTGAATGAAAACTGACCATATAAATATTATCTTATATGCAGCGACCAACCAAAGACCCCCTTCATTGTTTAAATTGGTGTCAAAGACTTCGTAATTTCTCAAGAATTAAAAACAGTTTTATGGAAATATAAGTATTTAAGACAAGAGGTGGAGATTGTACATATCATTGGCTGAGCTTGTATTGGCTGAGCTTGTGTTCGCTTCCTGGTCTGGTTGTGACGTGCAATGTGTGATCAGATGTTCAGGTGGGAAGGGACGGAAAGGGACAGTGGACGGAGACTCCGATACTGTGTGCCACACACCTTTGTCTGAAAATGGCGGGGGGGGGGGGGTATACAGATGGGACGGGGCGGAAAAGGGGAGTGGACGGATGCTGTCTATCAGTAATGTTCACTGCGTCACACAGCTTAGTCTTAAAAACGGCGGGAGGGATGTGGGAGGTGAACGTTGTTCTGCACAAGGCGGTCGCACAGTATGAGCGCAGAAATGTAGTACAATCTCCTACCACTTCGTTGTTTTCGTTTTAATAAAGGTTTAAGTAGACAAATGGCTCGCTATTTGATTTTTGTGAACTAATATCCAAGCATGTTTGTGATATTGTGATCTTAATAAAAAGGGTATTGGTCACATATGGGACATGTTATTGAAACAGATTGCCATGAGGAAATTTGAAATAATTATCGCCCAACATTGTTGGCGGAGGGAATATAGGATTTGGTTAGTCCGACTGTCTTGCCGTCTGTCCGTCCGTCACGCTTTTTGGGCAGTGGTCTTGTATGCACAACTCCGACGAACGGGTAAGCACACACATTTCAAATCCTATACAGATTTACTCCTCATGTATTGTAGTTGTGCACCTCGTATTCAGTTTGTCCGACTTTTCATTTATTTAGCCAAAATTGAGGTCGAAACTTAGCATATTTTTCGACTACAAAGGCTCTGTGATCTAAGTTTTGTATGAACAACTCCGACGAACGGGTAAGCACACACATTTTAAATCCTATACAGATTTACTCCTCATTTAAAAACGTGCGAAGGGCGAGGGGATTTGCAGCGTTCCGGTGCTCTTGTTAAGTTGGGAAAGGTGCCATCTGTTGTGTGTACTGGCGGAATATGAGACATTTCATGACGAAGACCGCTCATTTAAATAGAAATGACAGATGAAAGACGAGAAGCGCCATCTGTCGTTCGTACTGGAGGGCGCATCATGAAACATTCACTGGTTAGTTAAAGCAGTAGGATCGAGCGTCACTTATCACCACCTGACTGACTTCCGTACTGTAAATACATTATCTTAGATAGTGAATACTGAAAAAAAACAGTCATTGGGCCTTGGCCGTCTGATGTCACAATGGTATGAAATAATCCATAAACACGGCACTCTTACATCACAATGGCGTGGAATAATCGTCGAAAAACGGTCTTCTTACGTCACAATGGGTGAAATAATCCATAAAACACGACCTTACGTCACAATGACGTGGAATAATCCACAAAAACGACCTTACGACAAAATGTCTTAGAATTATCGTAAAAAAACGACCTGCTTTCGTACAAATGACGTCAAAGTGAATAATCCACTAAAAACGGCTTTCTTGCGTCACAATTGCGTGGAATAACACACAAACTGGCCTTCCTACGTCACAGTGACGTGGAACAATCCTCAAAAATAGTCTTCTTACGTTGCAACAAATTTAAAAATCTACATTTATAGATTAGAGTAAGCAGTGTCTTGGCCGAAACATCACGTGAATTCTATGGTTCTTTTCGATTCGATCAGTGCAGATGTAACGTAAAACGCTAGCTTTTTCTTTGAATCACAAAATTTAGAAAAGTTTTGCAAAATGTGCCGTTATGCGCAGCTGAATTGTAGAGCGTCAAAAAGGCGGAATGACCAGTCTTGTATAGTGACATAACTGTACTGAATGCACGCACTTTGACACAACTTACATATCTGTATTGGATGAGTGCTGTATGAGCCTAGAGAGGTTCTTCCGTGCGACCTGTGAGTGCACGTTATGCCCGCGTAAATTACATGTGTAGGCCCCAGTTACAAATTTGAGCCATTGACCAATGGTTCTGAACTGATTACAAATTTGTAATTTATTCCCCCACAGGGAATATATGCGATCGACCGCGTGTCGGTCTGTCGGTTGGTTTTTCATCAAGAGCTTGTTAACATGATAACTTAAAAACTCCTGCAAAGATTTTAATGAAACTTGGTATGTAGCTTCTATGGAAGGAAAATGGACCAGCTGGACTTGGAAAATTTCAGCTCTTGATTGACTATTGATGGCCGTGTTTAACTGATGGGGGGTGGGGGCCTGTGGGTGATATGTTGGCTATGCACACTGCTCTAGTTAGGTTTACCATTCGCCAGCGAGAAACCCAAGTAAAAATTTCTCATCGGTTCAGGTTTGTACCTGGGTTACTTCGTGCCTTCCTAATTAGGAGTGGTTCTGAACCACTAAAAAGTATGAAATCTGCTAGTTTCTTTTAAAAATAACAGAATAAATTTCTTAGATTTTATTTTCAAACAAATAGTCTTCTGCAAATAATTGCTGTGAGTTATTATTTCATTTCAGAAGCGTTTTCTACTTCACTGTAATTTCTCTTTATTTTTTAAACTCCCATCAATAATTTATTCTCTCTCTCTCTCTCTCTCTCTCTCTCTCTCTCTCTCTCTCTCTCTCTCTCTCTCTCTCTCTCTCTCTCTCTCTCTCTCTCTCTCTCTCTCTCTCTCTCTCTCTCCTCCCTCTCTCTCTCTCACTCTCTCTCTCTCTCTCTCTCTCTCTCTCTCTCTTTCTCTCTCTCTCTGACCGCACTGTCTCTCCTGTCTGTCTGTCTGTCACTTTTTGATGCATTGTTTTGTCGATGCCATATCTCTTCTCTGGGAAATTGTCAAAAATGTGACATTCCTGGATAGAACTTAGCGAAAACGCGGAATTTTGTCGCCGCCATGTCCATGTCCGGTTGCGGGCTGCGCCCTCTACGATGGCTTGATTTATGTATTGTAAAAGGCGATGGCTGTGTGTGTGAAGGGGAGGGGGGAGGTAAATATACTGGAGGGAGAAGATAACATAGTATAACGCCCCCGGGGGTGGCGGGGGGGGGGGGGTAAGAGAGCCTGTTACACCGGAGACAAGCTGTCGAACTCCAGCGCCTCGGCTGACTTAACGACAAATAGTGTGGGAGATCTCAAGAAAGATGCCAACTCTAGTAATAAATACTTGTAACTGGATCAGTCCCATTTACAAACTACAGGTTTATTTGTTATCATTTCTGAACCCATTACAAATTTGAAATTATGTTTCCCATTGGCCAGTGGGCCAAATTTGTAATTGGGTTCTAAACAAATATGCCCCGACATATCTGTATTGAATGAGTGCTGTATGAGCCCAGAGAGGCTCTGTCGAGTAAGCTATGGATACACGTGCACATTATGCTTGCGTAATACATAATATACGTATCTGTATTAATCGCACGCACTCTGAAACACCTGACATATCTGTACTGAACGAGTGCTGTCTGAGCACAGAGAGATTCTTTTTTGTGACCTGTGCTCGCGTAATATATCAATACATATACACCTTGCACATCTGTATTAAATTAGTGCCGTATGAGCCTAGGAAGGCTTTTTCGCATGACCTGCGATACACGTGTACATTATGCTGGCGTAATATATCAGCTTTAGCCAGCAAAGTATAGACTTCGCAAATTGATCGCAGTATGCGTTTCTAAAAGAACAGCACAAATTGACTTAGCCTGAAATTTCTAAGAAATGAGAGAATCGTAAATAACAAAATAGTAACGTTAGCCTCCATGGCTGCAGTTCTGTTTATTCCTAAGCGAAAACATGTGGTTGCTAAGTAATGCAAGTGTTTTCTGGTAAATGTAACGTTCGTTTGACTCATTGGCGTCGTCATACTTGTTGTAATAGAAAGTAAGTAAAGCACAACAAAAGGCTCTGGTTCTTTACGAGTCCGAAAAAGAAACAAAAACAAATAGCGAAGACGCAGTACAGCAGTCTCCCTGGCTTTACAGGGTAGCCAGAATGTGAGAATTACATTATTACATGTTATTAGCCCCAAACCGGGGCTTGAGCGGGGGAGGGGGGGGGGGGTATATGTGTGTATCTTGTTCGTCCTGCCTACCCAGATAATCCATTTCCTTTGATATTTGTTATATAGATGACCTATTATTGCGGCTAGGTGAGCGTCATTTTTATTGTGACTTTGACCAAATTTCAAGGTCAGTATTACCACCAGTTCGAATATTTCCCGCCAACCACCATCTTCGAATTTTACCCGCAGTCTCTTGGTAACGTGATAATGCAAAGCATTTTACAAAGCATTGACTGAACACTTTAGAACTGACTGAACAAATTTTAGACAAGGCTTAGCCATTGAAAAAGCTCGCTCCTGGTTAATTTGGGGATCCCTCGCGAAAATCAAAATGGCCGCCAGCCGTCTTGAGGAATTTTCTGATTTTTTTTTTTTTTTTTTTTTTGAAATCATGGGAAATCAGACTTCACGGATCGTCACCAAATTATACACACAGGTTCACCATAATAAAACCATGCTTGGAACTGGTTTTTGATGAACAGAAAAACTCAAAATGCCCGCCAGCCGCCATCTTGGATTTCTTATTAACATGATAACAGGAAGACTATATGAACCTGTAATCACGATTTTTTTTTTTGAGGGGGCGGTTTGATTTTGGGTTCGATGGGAGTAATTAAAATAACTGCAATAATAGTTGTTTCAATAAGAATTAAAATATCCCCAAGGATTTTTGGACCTATCACGTAATATAATAAACCCACTGTGGTTGTTGTCTGATCGTTAATTCGAGAGAGTAGTTTAGGTCGAGTTTGGTTTATTTTGCTTCGACATAGACAGATTTTTCACTGTAATAATTTTAAAGTTTTGTGTCTACGAATGAAAATTGTTGCCCTTCTTTATCACAACAGGTTGATAATCCTCATTTCATGCCATTAAATGTGGCCTCGTTTTATGTGCGTCTTCTCAATACGTCACCGAAGTTCCAAGCAGCTGCTCATTGATGGCAACGTAAATTACGTCCGTGACACTACAATGGCGCATTAACGGGGCTGCGAAATTGCTAGGAAATAATCAAGGAAGGTAGGTTCCTACGGGGGAACAATGGAACAAGGAACTGTCATTTACTTTAGTCTATTTTGTAGAAAAATCTACACACCTAATTGGAACAACAGCGCTGTAAGCTTTTACCTGCTGCCTTGCTCCTGTACAAGGACAGTGTTTTTCATTGGGAACTTTTCAGGAACTTTCAACAAGAAAAAAAGCAGACATGTCTGGCCCAGAACCCTACTCGGAAAGTTGGAGAGAAGAAAAATGTTAAGAACTCTACTGTATATGGGTATCGGGGGGGGGGGGGGTGTGAGGGGGTGGTGAAGATCCAGTCTAAGAGATCGGACTCTTCGTTGTGAAATCCTCAGGAATCCTCCTGAATAAATAAGAAAGCAATAGATTTTCATTTCATTCTGGGCAGTTCAGGGAATAACTTGGGCGCGTATTCAGCGTACTGTACACGCCTTTGTCCGCGCAGTACGCATAACTATCACTTATGTTGCCTGGTGTGTTGCGTCTGTGGGCCTATGTCCTGGTACAACTATCTTTTATGTTGCCTGGTGTGTTGTGACTGTGGACACTTTGGCCTGTTTATACGCATTGGCGTAGCTACGTTTTTACAACTTGGAGGGGGGGGGGGGTGGGAGCAAACCTTCGTAACGAAGGGGGACCCAAGGATACTATGGCCCACCACTCTGAAAAGTGTGTGTGTGGGGGGGGGGGGGGAGCTTAGGCTCGCCGCACCCCCGGGGGTGGGGGGGGGGGCTACGCCTATGTTATACGAGAGTAGGTGTTTTTGAAACTAGTATAGTTCCGTATGAGTGCGTATGGAGTTATTTTAAGGTGCCCTGTTTTGGCCAGAAAAATGTTTTTAAACTATTTAACTGGATGTGTAACTTTATATAGTGAAAATATATAAATTAAAGAGTGAAATACCTTATTTATCGCGAAACATCCAAAAATTGGCGAAATTGCATTATGTTGTAAGTTTGATTAGAATATTAGGACTTTTTAATTTGTGCGAGAAATTTTTGAAACTGCAAGATACGACGTTGGGTATTGTACAGTGAAAATGTAAACATGAAGATATGAAGGCCTCTCGAAATGCTTAAAAAAATATGACCAAATATAGTTTATTAAAATCAGTTTAAAATTAGGTATACTGAAAGCGATCCATTCAAACAGGTTCTTCGTAACTGTTGGGCCCGGTGTCCTGTGATATTTTGTCGGGAGGGGGAGGTAGAGGGGAGGGGAAGGGGGTAGAGGGGGAGGGGAGGAGGTAGGGAGATGGGGAGCAGGGGGAGAAGGGGGAGGGGGAAGGGATAAGATATCCTGTTACACCGGAGACCTGTCACTTTATGTGAGAAATCATATACACAAATATCGCAGATGAGCAATGACGACTGTTTGACACACTCGAACATTGGTACAAGCATTTGGCGAAAGCTTGACTGAACGCTGCTTGACAGGACAGCAAGGGGGTGGGAGGGGGTGTATAAATGTTCCCTTGGTTAAAACAGAACCCACCATTAATGTGATTTTGCCTTCGAACAGGTGGATATGCATCTGACTAAACTGATATGTATTTGACGGTTACTGGAATGACAGGCCTGCCCCACTCATTTTGCCGCACTAATTCTAATTTCGGGATCCGTTCTGGACAAAGTGAAATGGAGACTGCTAAATTATCAAGAAAAGGGTCGAAGAAAAGTAAAATAAATTATTCTACAATGGCAGTTAAAATTATTGATGCCAATACCTTTGTCTCGGCGCTACCAATATCCATGATTTACGCATAGCTCGCACTACTTAAAAACGGATATTGTTTTTGCTGAAATGAACTGAAGATTGGTCCTTAATGAGATAATACTGCCGCAGAGGGTTCGTTATTGCTCTTTATGAGAAGAGACAACTTATTGCACGGGCTATTATTTTGTTAACTTGGTAATTGAGTCTCTTAAAGTGAGTCGTCCTGTTGCTCACTTGTGGCGAGCACTTGTGGCGAGCACTTACCGCCAGTTGATTGATACGAGTGTGTGCCAGTGATAGCGCTCAAGTGATCGGGATTCCCTGGTGATAAGGATTCCCTGGTGATCGGGATTCCCTGGTGATCGGGATTCCCTGGTGATGGGAATACCCTGGTGATCGGGATTCCCTGGTGATGGGAATACCCTGGTGATCGGGATTCCGTGGTGATCGGAATACCCTGGTGATCGGGATTCCCTAGTGACCGGGATTCCCTTGAGATCGGAATTCCCTTGTTGTTTGCGGTATTTCCAACATTTTAGACAATTATTTCCAGGCTGAGTTTCTAATACAGTGAGATATTTTGAATAACGCGTGTTATTCCAATGTTTCTCTGCGCTTGATTGTTGAATCCGGATGTAGATCCAGAGTGGATCCAGTGTGAGTTGCCCGGGGAAGGGAGGTTGCATTGGAGTTCTGGTTATGTGAAATGAGCGTTTAGGAACTATCTTTTTCGGTGCAGTTTCGTCTGTCGCTCACTTCTATCAATTTCCAGACGAGATTTCCCCCCAAGATTCATCCATGCGTGACTTTCACTGAGATATTTAAACTTTGCCATGGAAGTTATTCATTATTTTTGTTGGAGAGGGTGAGCAATCTGTTGCGGCCAAAAACGCGACATTGCAGATTATAAGATCAAAAACTGCCTGTTGTGAACCAAACTCAACCATCAGTTTCTTTTGGCACTAGTTGCGTTGTGTTTGTTTATGAAAAAGTGACCGCGAAATTCAGGAAAAGTTTAATGCATTTTAGTGCCCCCCCCCCACTTCCCCTCCCCCCCCCCCCCATAGGAGTGATGTATGACGTGTAAAACGAGACGCACAAGAGTAGCTTTAACAAATAACATGTACAGTTGATAATTGACCACAATCACATGCAATGAGTTATTTAATCAATAGCGCAGCTTCTCCAAAATGCATCTTCATAATCGGCGCTTTCCAGCTCGTTTAACAAGGTAACACAGCACTCAAACAGTTCTGTTCACATGTGTGTTCAATAATCAAAGGTCTAAACTGGCGATCTTGTGGCGACTCTCGGTGCGATTTCCCCCCAGCCCATCCCCGACTATAACAGTCGTCCGAAATGCCACGACGCGCCGAACTTCACATTATCGCTGGAGGGACTTGTGTGTACATTGCTCGGAGCGCTTCCAATCGCATTATCTTACTCATCAGTGAGTGATACTGCGGGGAGAGTATAACTCAGCGCGCACCTGCAGCGTCTGTGCTGGAGAGTACGGCCCAAAGTGTGCCGAGACTGGAACGAAACGTTTGGCGCGCTGAGCATGCTGGGAAAGGTGAATGATAGATGGGTATTCGCAGTACGCCATTAGCGGCGAGCAGATAAGGACATAGTATGTTGTAATCAACACCGAACTTCCTGCAAAGTTGAGCGTCTCAATTCTGCTGAAATTATGACGCTTATTAATGCCAAGTGTAATCGTAACTACACGTCTGATTGGGTTATTTTAATGTCGAATGTTTAAAGTTCAAATTTCTTTGGATGTCTGCATCGAACTTCAATCCTCCCTTCTTCCTGTTCGTTTCTTTCTGAAAAAATTTCCTAACTATGCTGCAGTATTTGCTAAGCATGCAGTATTTGTTAAGCGTGCAGTATTCGCCAAGTGCATCGTATTTGCCAAGCGTGCAGTATTTGCTAAGCTCGCAGTATTTGCTAAGCACGCAGTATTTGCTAAGCATGCAGTATTTGCTAGGCACGCAGTATTTGCTAGGGGTGAATTATTTGCTAAGCACGCAGTATTTGCTAAGGGCGAAGTATTTGCTAAGCATGCAGTATTTGCTAGGCACGCAGTATTTGCTAGGGGTGAATTATTTGCTAAGCATGCAGTCTTTGCTAAGCACGCTATCATTGCACTGTCCATCCAGTAAGAATTAAAAAAGAGTGAAAACAGATCCGCGTTAACTGCAAAGAATGTTTTACGCCCAATTAAAAAAGTAAAAAAAAAAAAAAAAAATCCTCACAATGGTAATAAACAATTTTTAGCCCCGGTGACTATAGGCCATCTTGCCTATACCATTGGGGCGTGAGCTGTCGTCCGTCCGTCTGCCTTGTGTTTTGGTGGACTCACCAAATTTGCATAAAGTGACTTTATGTTTAAATTTTTAGCGATTCGCCAAATGAGATTTCATAAAAAATAGACAAAATTCTGTTGAATTTTAGAGTTCCATCATCGCAAGTTGAAACTGTTGTACATATATAATATAGTTAATAAATAAAAAATATCCAAAATATATATTAAGTGAGACTTTAAAAAAAAGACCAAGTATTTTAAAATGAGTTCCGTGCTCCATGTTTCAATAACTTTCTCCAGATTTAACAACCAGTACTAGCCCTTTTGTGTGCATTTGGAAGAAGGCAGTTATATTTTTTTAAATAAACGATGAGAAATTTGTTTTATGTTCTGAAGCGATTAATGGTACTCGCAAACGCGAAAGTCTGTACGATTGAGGAAGACCGCATGCATGATTGCTGTATACTATAAATGCTCTTCACTACCAGGGCTGGAAATTAGCGTAGGCCCGAGGCCCCCTAATTGCGGCTCGCCCCGCTCTCCCCGTCTCAGGTTCTGGGGTAATTGACAAGATATTCTAGAAGTAACCAGTGTCGTTATATATTCAGCATCTTCCACACGCACGAATGTATATGTTCAGCATCTGCCACATGTCCAAATATACATGTTTAGCATCTACCACATGCATAAATATGCATGTTTAGGATCTACCAATACACCAGTGTTCATATACAAGTTCTACCTCGTGCACGAATGTCAATGTTTAGGATCTACCAATACACCAGTGTTCATATATAAGCTCTACCTCGTGCACGAATGTACATGTTTAGGATCTACCAATACACCAGTGTTCATATATAAGTTCTACCTCATGCACGAATGTGCATGTTTAGGATCTACCAATACACCAGTGTTCATATATAAGCTCTACCTCGTGCACGAATGTGCATGTTTAGGATCTACCAATACACCAGTGTTCATATATAAGTTCTACCTCATGCACGAATGTACATGTTTAGGATCTACCAATACACCAGTGTTCATATATAAGCTCTACCTCGTGCACGAATGTACATGTTTAGGATCTACCAATACACCAGTGTTCATATATAAGCTCTGCCTCATGCACGAATGTACATGTTTAGGATCTACCAATACACCAGTGTTCATATATAAGCTCTATCTCATGCACGAATGTACATGTTTAGGATCTACCACAGGCACAGCTGTCCTTTTGTAGATTGTAGAAGTAATCGGTATCGACGCATATATAACCCCTACCCCATGCGCAGGTGTAACGATGGACTGATACAGCATCAGTCAGTTTGGCTTTTATGAGCATGGAGACAGAAAAACTGGGCTTTGTATATATTCAGGCAAAAATGGCGTTGATGTACAAACTCAAGTGGATTTAAACACTGAACAAACAAAGGTCACAAACTCAAGTCCTTCTGAACTGGTATGCTGAACGTTGCTATTGAAGCTATCTTTGGTACTGAAGCTAATACTTGAGTACCTTAACATTTGAAAACGGCAGAACATTGTCTAGGGAGAGTCCGGCATCTGTATGTACATAAGCATTGTATAGACACCACGGGGAGCAAAAGTTTACTTGCAATCGCATGTAGTTATGATATATTTGTAATGCTGATGACTACGTTAAGCTCGGTGTCTCTATGTACATAAGCATTGTATAGACACCACGGGGAGCAAAAGTTTACTTGCAATTGCATGTAGTTATGATATATTTGTAATGCTGATGACTACGTTAAGCTCGGTGTCTCTATGTACATAAGCATTGTATAGACACCACGGGGAGCAAAAGTTTACTTGCAATCGCATGTAGTTATGATATATTTGTAATGCTGATGACTACGTTAAGCTCGGTGTCTCTATGTACATAAGCATTGTATAGACACCACGGGGAGCAAAAGTTTACTTGCAATCGCATGTAGTTATGATATATTTGTAATGCTGATGACTACGTTAAGCTCGGTGTCTCTATGTACATAGGCATTGTATAGGCAACCATGTGAAGCAAGTATTTACCTGTGTGTGGTTATGCTATGTTTGTAATTTTAGTGGCTTACTTCATAACAGGGTGTTAAGACTTCTTCGATTAAATTCAAAACTGTTATGTTTGAAAGGAACTGCTGAAGATATATTAGTCTGGGTTTGTTTTTGTACGCAAAGTAAGTATTGCAATTGTATGAACTCATCCCCGATAATTTAAACGCTCGACATTCTGCAGTGTCATATTATTTCTTTAATTCTTTAAAACAAAAAGCCTTTTAGTCGATTAATTTCTACACAGTTGTAATTAGCTGAAAAATATCTGTTCAGTTTATTCTAATTTAACAAATTTTGTAGTTTTTAAAATGCAATTTATCTTTGTTAATGAATTTGAATCTTTCCAACTCAGATCGACTTGTGATGCCAATTAAAATTGATAGCACGCTAAAACATAACTGTTATTAATGGTCGTTCTTTCGAATGAAACAAACCCCTTTGATATTTTCAAATGCTTAATTGTATGTTAATTATATTTATAATTACGTAGACAATATATTTGAGGTCTATTGCTGTCTGTGTTTGGGTATCGTAATCCTTTATCTATGTTTAGGTTTTGCAATCCTGTGTCTGTGTTTGGGTATCGTAATACTTTGTCCGTGTTTGGGTTTCGTAATCCTGTGTCCATGTTTTGGTATCGTGATCCTTTGTCCATGTTTGGGTATCGTAATCCTTTGTCCATGTTTGGGTATCTAGGTACTGTGTCTGTGTTTGGGTATCGTAATCCTTTGGTCGTGTTTGGGTGTCGCAATTTTTTGTCTGTGTATATCCATATCTCCTACCACAGCTTATTCAATGCAGAGTTTATTTTGTGCTGGAGCGGTGCAAAATACTTAACCTCTCTCTCTGTCTCCAGTAAACACAGGTGATTCACTCAATGTGTGGCTAGTTAGCCCATTTTAAGTGCTGATGTTTTACAGCAGTAAGATTTTTGCCTTTTATATCTCGTTGCGAGGGATTGTTTCGATTTTTCACAAACTAGAGGAAGTAAATAATCATCAGATATGTTTCTTATCAAACTCAACGCCAAGGAAAATATACTGAAAATTCTATGGGAGTGCACAGTGATATTTTTTCCGGTTAAATGATGCCTCAACAAAGTATGATTAGGGTGTACCTATTGTTCCTTTGAAATACTTTTTCTGGTTATTGTCCCTAAAGCCAATTGTCTAAATGGATATTAACGTATTTTACACAAGAAATTGTCCTAATTTTTCTTGGATTTTTATTCTCATATAAAACACGTTTTAAGATATTATTTTGGGTATTGTGTTTAGTGCTGTCGGTAAGATGATCGTTTATTTTATAGGTAATTTCGAAGTGGAGGAAGAAATGCCAGCAAAAAATCAAAGAAACTCCAGGGCCGAATGGAACAGCTTTGAATCTGCATTGCCAAGGGAGCCACCTCATGCAAAGTAGGAGAAGTTCTTCTTGAAAACTATGTCACATTTATTAGCACCACTGGCTAGCGCAATGCTTGTACGTGAATGTTGCAGTTATTAGGTCACCGGGAATACCTATTTCGTTTCATACCTGTACCTTCCGATACGTATATGTTCGATTATTTCCAAAATGTTCTGACAAATTGCATAGGCAAACGCGAAAAGCGGTTATTTAGGCACATTTTTACTTCCTGTGTAAATCCGGTCAATGTATACGCGTCCCACTTGAATGCAGCTAACGTTGTACATAGTTTTCAAATGTTTGGCTGTTTGGTTAATAACACTGTTGGCCAGTTGGTTGTTATTATTTAAAGCTGAGTCAGATCTGGTCCAATGTAGATGAAGAAGACAAAAGACAAAGAAGATGTAGTAAGTAAATTCAGCATTACAGAGGAACCCCGGTAATCAGACCAGTTATGGAGTTAAAAAGTTGTGCATATTCTTGGGTGCCCTACTATTTTAACTGATTATTGGCATTAATATTTTTTGTATTTTTATTCACTCGCGATTATAATGATTAAATATATATCAGGGCCAGAGATTGCCCAGATTGTTAGGTTACATAGGTTGAAAATATATAAAATTCTGCCAGAGGAATTTGTCCTTTTTGTTGCAATTGTGTCCCGCAAATTCTTAAGAATGATGTGGGTTTTCAGAAACAGCAGTGGATGAAACAAAACTATCACTCCCATACCAAATCTTCCAAAATATTTACCTGGCTGACAATTTCTAGGAGCCTCTCCTTCGTAAGACCATTTCACAGCACATTTACCTGGCTGACAATTTCTAGGAACGTCTCCTTTGTGACACCATTTCACAGCATATTTACCTGGCTGACAATTTGTATGATCCTATGCTTTGTGAAAACATTTCACAACACATTTACCTGGCTGACATTTTCTAGGATCCTCTCTTTTGGTGATGCAGTTTCGCAGTCCTGTCCCGCCTTAATAAAATAAAAATAAATGTAAAAGCAAAAGTTGCTTCAAATGGTTTCAGTTTGATAGTTTATTTGATTCTGAAATTCACAGTCAAGGTTTTTTGTGTATATTTTAACTCAATCTTCCTTGTATTTGTTGATACTTTTGTATTTGATTTATTTGTATTTATTGTATTTGTCCTTTCATTCTCTTGTTGACAAGTTTTTGTTTCTTCCTTGTACGTGTTATGCTGTGTAGATAGGTCAGTATGTACAGCTTGTACATAGCATTTCTGATGGACTGACAGCAACCTCTTGGAATCAGTGACCACCTGCTTACTGTTTTTTGTTTCTTCCTTGCACGTTTTATGCTGTGTAGATAGGTCAGTATGTACAGCTTGTACATAGCATTTCTGATGGATTGACAGCAACCTCTTGGTATCAATGACCACCTGCTTACTGTTTTTGTTTCTTCCTTGTACGTTTTATGCTGTGTAGATAGGTTAGTATGTACAGCTTGTATATAGCATTTCTGATGGACTGACAGCAACCTCTTGGTATCAGTGACCACCTGCTTACTGTTTTTGTTTCTTCCTTGTACGTTTTATGCTGGGTAGATAGGTCAGTATGTACAGCTTGTACATAGCATTTCTGATGGACTGACAGCAACCTCTTGGTATCAGTGACCACCTGCTTTCTGTTTTTGTTTCTTCCTTGTACGTTTTATGCTGTGTAGATAGGTCAGTATGTACAGCTTGTACATTGCATTTCTGATGGACTGACAGCAACCTCTTGGAATCAGTGACCACCTGCTTACTGTTCGCAATGAGTAATAATAAATAGTGCAAAACTAATGGCTACACATAATAGACTGATTTTTAAACCGTGCGGTTCTGGTGGCCAATCACACATAGGACTGCAACAGGTGGTGCATTTCTCCATTTGCAGAATGTTCCTGTTTGCGCCATGGTCCTATGATATATCGTGATATATCGAAACCAAAAGGTTATTTAAAATTTCAGTTCCGGCTCTGACAAAAAGCTATCCTATCTCAAGTGCGGCCCTGTTTGCCATATGGCCCGATTCCGGAATTCCTCTGGATTTTTGTGGTTGATGAAAGCTGAAGAAACAAAGATTTTGCGAGAACTTTCACAATAAGTGGCTGATTTTAATAGAGATTTGCTGTATTCTATTAAAAGAATATATGCGATTTAAAGCTTTTTATCAAGTATTTGATACGTCGCTGTCGGGATGAAGAAGTCAGAAGAAATGCTGCAGAAAATTTATGAGGTACTTGTTATATGCGTTAGAATTTTGTACTAACCCATTTATGCTGACAGCAAGTTTGTGCTGAGGATCGTCCCTTTGTAAGCTTGTTAACAGAATTGTTTCGCTTATGTAAAGGATGTAAAATGTATGTTTAGGATCGTCCTTGCCTAAGCTTGTTAACAGACTGGTTCACTTCTGTGCAGGATGTAGAATTCTATACAATTTTACGCTGAGGATCGTTCCTGTGCAAGCTTGGTAACAGACTGTTTTGCTTATGAATAAGATGTACAATTCTATGCTGACAGCAAGTTTATGCTGAGGATCGTTCCTGCCTAAGTTTGTTGACAGACTGTTTTGCTCATGTACAGGATGTAAAATTCTATGCTGACGGCAAGTTTATGCTGAGGATCGTCCCTGCATAAGCTTGTTACCAGACTGGTTCACTTATGCACAGGGTGTAGATTTCTTTGATAAATCTATGTTGTTTTATTGCGCAATATGCTTGTTTTTAAAAACGGCTCACAAGTTGCTCGTAAAAAGTAAAAAGTTTGGGGGAAGGAAAAGGGTAAAACGCTCTGTTTAAGTGGTTAGTCTATTGATGTGCATTTTTGACGTTGTTTGACTCTGTGTTTGACTGCTTGAGATGAACCCTCGTTTTCGCCTCTTGCCTTTATTTATTCTAAACGAAACCAATGTTTTCATCAGCTTGCCTTTATTTATTCAAACAAAACACACTACATTACCAAAAAGTCCCGTTAGATTGCAAAATTTGATTTTGATTTGCCTTGCCAAGTTCTTTTGTTGTTCATTAAATTATGTTTGAGGTACAGGTGGCTTTTAGGTACTGGTGTCCATACAAAAATGAAAATGGGTTTCATAATTTACAATTAAGGAAATACTTATTTAAGTTTTCTGCAATGATTCATAAAAACGATTCGCAATTTATTTTTGACGAATTGTGGAACTTTTGGGAACTGGGGATTTTTTGGACAATTTTGAATTTTTTAGAAAGTTGGGTAATTTTGGAAATTTTGTATTCTTGATGTTTTCATATTTCTTCCGTTTGATGAGAGGTATAATCTTTTCAACTTGTCCGCCTGTCTGTCAGCCCGTCATTGCATCAGGCCACATACGGGCAGACCTTATATCAAACCATCTTGTCATACCATTTGCTTTGGTAACCGCATTTCAGTATATCTTAGGGAGAGTCATTTTCATGATTTTAGAGGCATTATAGCTGCGATTTGTCCGTCTGCATAAAATTATAAATAAGATATCGTTAAAATGGCTAATAAGACTTGTTTATAAATACCATTTGCTGTTTACTTCGCAAAATAAAAATCAATTTGTTCACTTCGTAAAAGCTTTTATTCGCTTATCTCTATGTTTAGACAGGTCTTTCTTAATAGGACTTGAATATTTGGGACAGAGAGGTATCCAATGCTATGAGCAAGGCGCACGTGGTCGTTGACATTGCCGACCTCTACTTACTGCTGATACTATGGCCACATTTTCAGACACATATCGCATCGCGAACTGTATATAGGTTAGGAAATACAGAGATTCTTTCAGTGATTTAGCTCCTCTTATTTTTTTCCAAGTATGATTTAAATTCTTGCTTTTTCCTCCCTCTTCAATGCATGTCATTTAAATAACATGTGCGTTGTTTTACTATTGTTAATATCATAATTTCGACTTCATAATAAGGATGTTACTCATAGTTACTCGAACATGCACAAAAAATGAAGATCGCGGGACTTTTAAGCTTTAAGCTCATTTTCATGCTGAAAAATGAAAGTCTTTTCTTCCTTAATTTAATAAAGTATACAGGCCATAAAGAGACCTGAAAGCGATACTTGATAACTGTCCGTTTCTTGCATGTCTGCATGAGCAATTAAGCCCTTGTCGTTCTGTCCTTTACTTAGTTCAAAGACATGAAGGGCTTAGTGGAAAATACCAGCGTGTGACCAAAACAAGAGAATGAAAAAAAACCACGGTCATACATTATACTACAGAATACCACCGTGTGACCAAAAAAGAGATTAAAAAACCACTCTCATACATTAAACCGTGGAGAATACCAGAGTGACCAAAACAAGAGAATAAAAAACCACGACATGCATTACGCTGTGGAAAATACTAGCGTGTGACCAAAACAAAAGAATAAAAAAACCGGGTCATACATTACGCTGTGGAAAATACTAGCGTGTGACCAAAACAAGAGAATGAAAAAAAACCACGGTCATACATTATGCTGTGGAGAATACCAGCGTGTGACGAAAACAAGAGAATGAAAAAACCGGGTCATACATTACGCTGTGGAGAATACCAGCGTGTGACCAAAACAAGAGAATGAAAAAAACACGGTCATACATTACGCTGTGGAAAACACTAGCGTGTGATCAATACAAGAGAATAAAAAACTGCGGTCATAAATTACGCTGTGGAAAATGAAATTATGATTGAATTTAGAAGATAAACTTATAGCAACCAACCAATCCATTTAAGAACCTTGTATAAAAATAGACATGTATAAGCTGTAATGAGCCGGTGCTGTAATAAAGGAGAATAGAAATTTGAAGTTCGTAACGTGTAAATAAAATGATGTGCAAGGTTCTCAGGGTGGGAGAAGCGAGTGATCAATAGTATCTTCAGGGCTCTCAGGCTATGAGGAACGAATGATCAATGTGATGTGCAAGGTTCTCAGGGTAGAAGGAGCGAATGATCCATGCGATCTAAAAGGCTCTCAGGGTAGGAGGAGCGAATGATCAATGCGATGTACAAGGTTCTCAGGCTGTAAGGAGCGAATGATCATTGTGATTTGCAAGGTTCTCAGGGTAGGAATAGCGAATGACCAATGTAATCTACAGGGTTCTCAGGCTGTGATAAGCAAATGCGTGTGCTTGAACGGCAAACAATTTTAATTTCCACTTTTATGTGGAAAGTATTAATTACTTTTAAAATGCAGTAAATGAAGATGAAATGCTGTTCTATTTTAACAACAGTTTCGGGCACACGAAACAAAAAAGTAGGAGAAAACTGAAAACCTCAACTATAGCATCTTAATAGCTTAGCATTAAAAGAGCTCCGGTTTAAAAGATTGACTAGATTTTAAAATGGTGGAAGTCCAGGACATACACTTACCGCAAAGCTATATCGTGCTGTACATTTTACGCTTATGTTCTAGCGAGTTGGTGTACAGATTCCCTGGCTTTCGTTAGAGAAATACCGGTGTTGACCTAGTTTTATTTTGTCATTTGTATTCATTGATATAAATATAAATTTTACTGTGACTGAAATGTCCGGTCAACTGTTAGAGATATTAGAACTGATATCCTGCATGCTATCGTCAACTGTTAGAGATATTAGAAATGATATCCTGCATGATATCGTCAACTGTTAAAGATATTAGAACTGATATCATGCATGATATCGTCAACTGTTAGAGATATTAGAACTGATATCCTGCATGATATCGTCAACTGTCAGATATATTCTAAATGATATCATGATATCACAAACTGTTAGAGATACTAGAGATGGAAGAGGAGTTTCTTTCTTTGTAGTTTTTCTTTTACCATGTTTTCATTTTTTCTTCTATTTTTCCTCACTTCCTTTAGCAAGTGCGTCATAGTATGACCTTCACTGCCACTGAACGGGACGTTAATCACCAAACAAACCAGCAAACTCTTTGGAAACTCTTGTTGCTCTCGAAGAAGAGTTATGGGTCGTCGACGTCCGGCGTCGCCAATAACAACGACACTACCATGGTTATTCGTCCCCTTAAGCGCGTGCTTGTTGCCCAGTCGACTTTCGGTAAGCCATTCCTAGCACTTAGGGCTTATCCATTCTCCGTTATGTGTGTGTGTATTTGTGTGTATGTGAGCAATGCTACGCAATTCGAGATTTTCTGACAAAAGAATACATTGTTTTCATCTTTTAACCGTGGTAGAACGTCCAATGTGTCATCTTCCCATCAATGTTATAGCAAACGACAAGTAGAATGGACGGAGCACTTATACATCATTTGACACACCAGACACGGCTTTTTTCCTTTTGAAACTGCATTTTTTACCATAATAGATATAATATGTACCCTAGAACATTTTACAAATGCTGCTCAGCGTTGCATTTCGATCTGATCTTTTCACTTTCATGTCTTGTTATTACGCCCCGCCCTGTATTAATTTTAGAAAGATTGCAGCGCCATGTTAGGTAATATTGTTACGTTAGGTGGGCATTGTCCTTGGACACTTACCTACTTCACGCCAATGTGGGGCACAGGCGTGCCATTACTGCTTTGCTTTTAGTTCTTTGACTAACCCTATCGTTTCTGACGGCTTTTTACTGGCGTGTCTGTGTTCTTTCGTTTTTCTTGACTAAGCTGTTTCTGTTCTTGATATTTCTTCTTTACTAAACTATATCTGTTCTTTTCCTTGTATAACCTATCTCTTTGTGACTAATCTTTACTCTCTGGTGGTTGTTATTTTTGAAATAACATCTTTTCTGAAGGCCGCTTCACTGATTTGGTGGCTGCTTCCCTGATTTGGTGGCAGTTTCACTGATTTGGTGGCTGCTTCGCTGATTTGGTGGCTGCTTCGCTGATTTGGTGGCCGCTTCATTGATTTGGTGGCTGCTTCACTGATTTGGTGGCCCATTCAGATTTTTCAGTACCAAAAATAGCAGATTTCTAACTGTTGGTAATCTACCAGGTTGTATGTGGGGAGGGGCAGATTTCACATACATCAGACTGTGGCAGTGGTCAGTCAAGTGAAGATGGGGCTGGGGTGGGGGCTGGGATAGGGGTATATGTGGGGAGGGGTAGACTTCACTTACATCAGTTGAGCCAGGGCTAGCGTGGGTGGATTGTCCTGAAGTCCTCGCTTACATTCTCTGGAGAGGTGAGCCAGGGCTAGCGTGGGTGGAGAGAAGTGACGCCTCGCTTACATTCTCTGTGAGGGGGGAGGTGAGGCCAGGACTGGCGTGGGTAGATTGTCCTAGCGTCCTCGCTTACATTCTCTGGGTGGGAGGTGAGCCAGGGCTAGCGTGGGTGGATTGTCCTGACGCGCTCGTTAAAATTTTCTGGGTGGGAGACGAACCAGGGCTGGCGTGGGTGAATTGTCCTGGCGTCCTCGTTTACATTCTCTGGGTGGGAGGTGAACCAGGGCTAGCGTGGGTGGATTGTCCTGAGGTCCTCGCTTACATTCTCTTGGTGGGAGGTGAGCCAGGGCTGGCGTGGGTGAATTGTCCTTGCGTCCTCGCTTGCACTCTCTGGGTGGGAGGTGAGCCAGGGCTGGCGTTGGTGGATTGTCCTGACGTCCTCGCTTACATTCTCTGGGTTGGAGGTGAACCAGGGCTAGCGTGGGTAGATTGTCCTGACGCCCTCGCTTACATTCTCTGGGGTGGTGAGCTAGAGCTGGCGTGGGTGGATTGTCCTGACTCCCTCGCTTTCATTCTCTGGGGAGGTGAGCCAGGGCTAGCTCACTCGTTTGTAGCAAGTTTGCTGTATTCTAGAACGATTTGAGAGATCCAAAAATTATAAAACTCTATTGTTTCTATGGAGTCACTCTAGTTTTACCATTTTTCTTTTAATTTAATTAATCAGTTTTGTTATACTCACTCTCATAACCACATAATCAGGTGGCTTCAGTATTAAACAGTTGTTTTGTGTCTAAAATATAACTAATCCCTGATGCAGGATTGTCTGAATCACATTTCATACAAGATCTACTTCACAGTAGATGCGTGTATTTTTAAGCAAATCAACATTAACTAAATCGAAATTCGCCCAGCGAATTAGACCCCACTTGGAATGATAACTTAAAACGGAAGGTAGATGATATTGCTATTTGTTAACAATTTTCACATGTCTGAATGTAGAACATCCTCCTCAATACTACCAACTATACCGGTAAGGTCAAGGTCAAAAATTTTATCAGGTACACCACTTCAGATGACCCTCCATGCATGTGCCAAGTTTGGTTGGTCTAGCTTAAGCCGTCTTGGAGGAGATGTCTGGAAAACGACGACTCTATCTCGTACCGTTTTCGAGATAAAGGCCAACTTCCGGCTTGGGACTCGAAAGTGAGCTGGAGGTCAGGAACAAGAATACCTTACGTGTCATCGTATAGGGGGTGGAGGTCGAAAATAAGCTCTATCTCTTACCGTTTTCGAGATAAAGGCCAACTTCCGGTTTGGATCTCGAAGGTGACCTGAAGGTCAAAGACACCCTAAGTTATACCTTACGTAACGTTGTATAGGGGTCGAGGTCGAAAATGAGGTCAAAATTTCTCTATATCTCGAGATAAATCATTGTTTTTTTTAAATAACATTATTCGCGATTTTTAACGGGTGCCTCAGATCACACCGTACTTTATATATGTGCGAAGTTTGGCTTTTCTAGCTTCAACGGCCTTGCAGTCTGGAAACCGATTGACCTTTTTCGCGATTTGACCTTGACCATTAAGGTCAAGGTCAAAAATTTTTATCAGGTGCACCACTTCAGATGACCGTCCATACATGTGCCAAGTTTGGTTGGTCTAGCTTCAGCGGTCTTGGAGAAGTCAGGAAACGGATTCGGCGGAAGAAGAAAAAAAATTAAAAAGGAGGAAAAAAAGTGAAGACTTCGAGGCAATCCATCCCCATTTGGTATTTTCAATAACAAGTGGGAAATATTATCAAGAAAAAAATTACAACGTGGAGATTAGTCGAGGTGGGGGCATGTTAGGAGTGGGGCAGAGGCATCGTGTACCTGTGCTCTGTGTCTGTTCGGATAGCTGCCTGCCCCTCCCCCTCCACTAGGGGTGGCCATATTTATCGATACAGCGATATATCGCGATATGTTTTCTCACAATACATATCGCGATACGAATTTTGAAATGTCGATATTTTTCGATATTTTCCGCTGCATGTTTAATTCAATATTTTTTGGTGATGTGCTAGCGAGTGATATCTGCAATGCTGCTGTTCATCATTTTGCACACCACATTCTGCTGTTTTTCGTTTCAGATATGCCAACATACTTTTTGTATTTCCCACTTGCAAACATAGTTTGCAAATGGGTATGCTTTGCAAAGAATTCCGGCGTTCATTCCTTCCTTTTTTTGTTTTTTGTTTTTTTTTTGGTTTTTTTTTTCCGTCACGGAGGTTTCCAGAAAACTGCTCCTACGCTATTTGACGTAGGACGATGAAATTTTGCACATAGATAGAAGGTAATGAGATGTCGTAAAATCCGCAAATTTTTACTGACCTTGATTTTCAAGGTCAAGGTCAAATTGAGGTCAAAGTTTTTTTACATTAAAGTGGTTTCCGGAAAACTCCTCCTAGGCTATTTGACGTAGGAGGATGAAATTTGGCACAGAAATAGAGGGTGATGATATGTCGTGAAATCCGCAAAATGTTTTACCTTGACCTTCAAGGTCAAGTTCAAATTGAGGTCAAAATATTTTTTCAAAAACCTCTTCCATCACGAAAAATTGGTGAAAATAGCGCTCAAATCCTTGTTTCAACACTTGTACGGTGTCAGTAGGCAGTAACATCATGGATGGAATCTCGACATTTAGTGTCAAGGTCAAGGTCATGTGAGTTTTGTATATTGAATTCCGTTAGAGAAAAATTGTCCATTATCTCGAGAGCGGTTAGAAATATAGCGATTTTGAGCTTATTTTCGAGCCTTTGGGCCTAAAAGACGTTATATAAGAGGTATCTCGGTGACCTTGACCTCCCCCGTCGTGGTCAAGTTAAAAAACCGGAAGTTGACCATTATCTCGAAAACGGTTAGAGATAGAGCGACTTTGAGCTTGTTTTCGACCCTTTATGCCTAAAAGACGTTATATAAGAGGTACCTCGGTGATCTTGACCTCCTCCGTCAAGGTCAAGGTCAAAAACCGGAAGTTGACCATTATCTCGAAAACGGTTAGAGATAGAGCGATTTTGAGCTTATTTTCGACTCTTTGGGCCTAAAAGACGTTATATAAGAGGTACCTCGGTGACCTTGACCTCCTTCATCATGGTCAAGGTCAAAAACCGGAAGTTGTCAAGGTCAAAAACCGGAAGTTGTCCATTGTCTGAAAAACGGTTAGAAAACTGAATTTGATTATTTGAGATTACATTATATTTACTTCGATGTCCTTGTTCATGATAATAATTCGGAAGGTGACAATTATGTGGAAAGACTGAAATGTGTCTTTGACCAGATAGATTGTACCATTGCAAGTGGGTGTCATTTCGCTACGTGTAGCGAAATTCGGTCTAGTTGTTATAACGCCATTATCTATAACTAATCAGTGCCGTTGGTAAGTGTTGCAATTCCTGGAAATCAAGCCATAAAACAGCTGCATTTTAAAGAATTCAAAATATCGCGATATGCATCGCGATACACAGCCAATATCGCGATACGTATCGCGATACAGACTGCGCCGCAATACCCAACCCTACCCTCCACCCCACCCCCAAATGGAAATTGTAGAGATGGGAATATAATCTGTTACACTATTTGGAGCCAAAAATTCTAGAACGAATAGGACTGCGAGCGCTTGCTGGAATCTGGTCATGGCTTTTTTTCTTTTGTTATACGAGCAGCAGAGAAATAGTTAACGTTACATTTAGCACTTATTAATGGGTACATTTACCCTCGCGGTGCTAATACATTAGTTAAATTCTTAAAAATTGGAATGATTTAGCGTTATATCTTTAGTTGCCCTTTTTGGAAATTTGACCTTGATCTCAAAGGTCAAGGTTAACTGTATTCTATCTTCTCTCAATTCCCATCGCCGTCCATCATCCTCAGTAATTTAGCCCAAGTATACGGGTAGTCTGGACAAATCCTGGTTGGAAAATAGAAAAATATGAAAAGGGGGAGGGTGAAATCAAGAAGAATAAGAATTCAGATGATGAAGAAGAAGTAGAAGAACAAATACAGTGATTTCATGTTTGGAATTGTTTAACTGGTAAGAAAAGTATCTGCGATAAGCGTGGTTTTCTTGTATCTTAAGGTAAAGATTTTGGCAAGATGCAAAGCTAAAAGAAATTGAAATGTTTTACAAGCAGATGCTCGCGGAATCAATTGGCATTCAGTTGTATTTATCGCATCACGTCATCCAGTTGTATGGGCCACAGCCAGCGCAGTGCGGGTTAACAAGTTCTCTACTCCCCTCCTAGATTGTGGGCAGCTTCTTCTCGGTGCGATTCGCAGCACCGAACGCTGTCATTCGTAAAAACAAACCATTGTTTCTATTGTTTTAATACATATCTGAATGCAGATCGCTCAGTAGACATCGTCGCTTCGTAGAGCGATTCCTAAAGACAAAACAACATTCTATCGGGGTCAGAAATTTGCCTTCCAAGCGGGATCACGATGTGTCTGTGGAGCGCTTACTAAAGCTGATGTGATGCCGTGGTTATTTTTGCGGATCTGGCTTCCTGGAGCGATATCGCGGCATATATCACCATGATGATAATACCCCCACCGCGTGATCGACGTTATAAGCAAAATAATGCACTGGAGGCGGGTTATTAATCTCTGACGTGCTGTCATAAATCTATGCAATATTAACTATAAAGCAAAGGGTTTAGTTTTCAGCGCTTTGAAGCTTTCTGCCAACAAAGAGATAGTGCAGTTTGATTGATAGTCCTAAATATAATGATGAGGAGATCAGAAAATGTAGCATAATTAATAATCACAACGAATATTCGCATTTTGTTGCAATCATTATGACGTGGCACTAAATGAAAATATATACGCGGTGCTAGAAGCGATGGCAGTTCCTGGCATCTCGCACTCTCATCTTTCTCCCTGCCATGTAGCGCTAAATTGATTTTTTAATGCGCTATGTAATCGGGTGGTCACTCCCTTGGACTGCCCCCTCCCAACCCCCCTTTCGACATGGTTCGCTTTTCCGACCGAAAGGAAAATTAAGCTTAAAATAAATCGTTATAGCTGTGACTGGACTACATAACTTAACGTTGTTTGGTGCACAAAATAATGAAAATAAATGTGTATGTGCGATGTTATTTCTATTTCCATCACCATCCCATAAATAGATGTCTTTCTGGAAAAATCTATGTGTATGTGCGACACTCTTTCTATTCTCATCTCATCTCATAAATAGATGTCGTTCTCAAAAATGTAGCAGCATTTATGAGATTTTGTCGTTCCAGCGCATTCATATTTTACGATTCGGACAAGATAGGTCAAAGTATGGCTAAAAAATAGGTCAGTTTGTGATAGTTTGGACCATACCATTCACTTCCTCCTAAATTTTTGTTATCTACTATCAAATTTGGCGGGCTATCATGTGTTTCTTCACAAAGATTGCATTTTTTCTAGTAATGCCAGGGCCCCGCGTTCGAATTTGGATTGGGTGTTAAACGGGGCATTGACGTCCGCCGGAATTGCCTGAACTAGCCTGGTCAAATTGCGGTCACTAATTGTCCACTTTGGAAAAATACTCGATTTGCTATTCCCGTTCTATTTGCGTTGCCATCGTCATGCGTAAGGCCGGGTGCAATGTCCTTGGACATTCTTGTTCTGTATATTTCTTCGTTATGTTTTAGCAATAATCCCTTCAGTGCGCCTTTTCTTGCTCCAAGATGTACCCATTTTTCAGTCAAAGATTTGAATGATAATACAAGAAGAGAGATGTGTTGAGACCCAGCCCCGGCGAGAACACCGCGTGGCTACAAGGTAGCGACAATATTGTTCACTAAAAGTCATGTCATTTCTGTTGACATTCTTTCCACTGGGTTGTTGAATACATACCCCCAGTTCCTTCAAGTTCCTCGACTTATAAACATGTGCGTTGACCCTGGCTCTCTGCGGTGGGACAGCTTGAATGTCTGACGGAAACGCCCACAGAATAAAAAACCTGTTGAAATTTAAATTACAATGTGAGTTGCAAATGCAAGCCAAATAGGAAGCGATTAAACTTGTTGATTGTTTTGGTACTGTTGACATATGTTAATTCAATTCCTGTTTATGTACGTTAAAGGAGGGTTTGTAGATTTTTTAAAAGAGTAGTCGAAACGCTGTGGCAATCAGAACAGCTGGTTTCACAATAGGAGCGAGCTGGTTTCGCAATCGGAGAGAGCTGGTTTTACAAATGGAGCGAGCTGGTTTCACAATCGGATCCAGCTGGCTTCAAAATTGGAGCGAGCTGGTTTCACAATCGGAGCGAGCTGTTTTCACAAACTGTAAATGAATTTAGACAAGCAGAAACGTAAAATGACACTGGCATTTTAGCAATTCACTATTTTGTCGATGACAGAAGTTTAGAGCCAAAAAGGCCAAATGAACGCAATTTGCAGGTCATCAAAACCAACCAGCATCATCTGGATGTATAAGCCGATTCGAAGCAGTTTTTTCTTCGAAATAACCAAACCTGCAGCATAAAATCAGAATTTCTAGAAGAAAATCGAAGAGGCTAATATCCCCTTTTTTTTTTTACTCCAGTAACAACTAACAAAAAATACTATTATAGCAGATACTGATTGTTTTGAATAAATATAAAATATTATTGGCCATTAAGAAATAGACGGCGACAATAATAATTGTGTTTATGCTGTGATTGTTTCAACTTTTTCGGCCAGTTTTTCGCACCCTTGGTTTATGTAACACTTGGTGATGTAACACTTGGTTGATGTGACACTTGGTTGATGTAACACTTGCTTAATGTAACACGTCACTGGTGTGCTTTGCTCTCAGTCTTCTTGCTTTTTCTCTCTCTCAGATATTGGCCTAGCTTGTCAGCCATTTTTGTTTTGATATGTAACTGCTCTTATCACTTACTCATACCTAGAAATCCCTACCCTTGTCACTCTTGGTTTGATGCCGCAAATATCCTTACAATCGCCACTATTTTGTGCGGATATTGCTACCTTCGTCACTATTTTGTGCGGATATCGCCACCATCGTCACCATTTTGTACAGATATCCCAACCATCGTCTCTCATTCCAGCGTCGCTTCTGACTGATTTCAAGACTACCTTGTAATATTTTGTTTGTTTGTTTGTTTCATTTTTGTGTGTGTGTTTGTTTTATTTATTTATTTTTTTTTTTTGTTTTCTGTTTGTTTGTTTTTTTTTCTTTTGATTTCTCCATTAATGGGTCGATTTAATTTTTATTTATTATTATTTTTTTGGCTGCTGTTTTGTTGCTGCCGACCTCACTGACGGCACAGCTATTGTCTGGGATATCTGTAGTTTTTTTTAGCTCGAATGCCTTTTAGCCGGTCTGGTTCTTTCAAGACCATCAGGTGCAAGGACAAAGGGTTTATTTTATTATAACAACACAGTGTGTTATAACAGTTATTCTGTGACCCCCTGCTCCATACCCTTATAAAGTAAATTACCACACAGCTTAAAACAAGAAGAAATAAATTCCGCCTTTCAAAGCCGCCACGCTGAGTTCAATTTGACACGAAACGACATCGCTTGTCCAACGAGCAATTTCTTTTAGGGCCCAAATGAACTTGATTTGAAACGTCGACTTTTACAGAGTTAATTTTGATGAGAAGTTTGTGTCTAAAATTGTATGATGAATTAGTTAGAACTGGTCGTTTTAATTGTATATGTCATTGGCGACCTCCCTCATCGCTTACGGCAAAACACATGTGTCCCTTCCCGCTGCAGATACAGCTTAGAAATTGGGGGAGTGTTTTTTTCTAATGACTCCAATTTAAGATGAGTATTTAACAAATTTGGGCACATAAGGTGGATAATACATTAAGGTGTATAGTTATTTTACTACATAATTGCAACAATTATTGACAGGTTAATTCGTAGCACTGTCACGATCGATAGATTACATGTCCACTGGCTACACGTCTATTAAGAAATGCAACTCAATTTGTGTCGCGCGTCGGTTTGCGGCCCATTCGTGATATATCGTGGGTCAAGTGAAATCCCAATCTGTTCCTTCCTAAAAGCCCTAGAGGAACAACGTATTAACTGAATTTCAGGGTGGAAATGTGTGTTTAAGATAAGGTAAGTTCGTAAAGATAAGAAAACGCTAACTGAAGGTGCAAAGCTAAAATTCCCCGGCATTCAATAATACAGCTATTTTATGAGCATCGCAAGGGCATATTTGAACCAATTACTAGGAGCTGAGATTCTATTTATCTATTTATTTATTTACCGTTGGTTTTACAACTGACTAAGATTTAATTCGCGATTAAATAATCACTGCCCGTTTTGGTACAAATTGCAAGTGATCCAGCCTTCTTTTATATAGTTTTTATGTGTGAAAATAAGTCGTATTACACCCCTCCCTTAAGGGGAAGGAGGGCTGCAGCTATCACACTAGACCATCCCTTTTCCCCCCTAACCTAGTTGTACAGGGGAAAGGTATCGTAGTCAACAAGTTTAAAATGCAGCCCCCACCCCTCCACCCACAGAGCTCAAAAAGCTAAGACGGACTAGGCTACCCCCCCCCCCCATCCCCCACCCCACCTCATTTTAAGGGGCGTGACGGGCTCGTGAAAGTAAAGACGCGGATGAGCAGAAGCGACTTGCCCTTCTTCACGGGCAGTGTCGAACTTTTAACTCCCAGAATCCGCAGGTAACCCAATGCCCGCCAGTGCCGGACCAGTTCGCGGTAATTTCCTCAGGCGGTCTCTCACTCAGACCAATCAGTGTCGGCCCGCAGTTTACACTATACGCAAATTTAATTTTTAGATTTTTTGCATTAAAGAATATGACCGCCTGGTTTAAAAAATGGAGTCTCATTGGATTCCAGTATACACAAAAAAATTAAGAAAAATAAGCCGGGAAATTTCTCGTTGCCTACTTATTTTAGTTTTTAAAAGCCACTATCCCACAGCTGTTATCAGAAGCATTATTTTTTATGTTAAATGTCCTTTATTCCCCGCCCCCCCCCCCCACCTGCTTGGCCCCCTCCTCCGCACGCCCTTCCAGTCCGCCATTGGTGTCACCTGTGGAGCAGAGCCTCACGATGTCAGTTTGAGCAGGAGTGTGGGTTGGGTTTGGGAGGGTATAGAATGTTTTGACAAGGTTTACGGTAACACGCGTAAGTGTGACGTTAATGCATCACGTCATTTATCACGTAAACGTGATCGCTTGTAGCGGGGCCTGCAGGAAATGTCTAGAATTTCACAGAGGATCTATTACAGCCTATACACTGGCTGAGAAAAGAATACACCCCAGCATTCAAAGCTTGGAAATCAAAAACTTAAATAATTATATAATCGCTGTTTTAGAATGAATTAAGGGGTTAGCGCGGGCTCGTTTACAGTTAAGCACGATTTATAGCATCTTTTATTCTGATTTAGAAAACTACTGTAGATCTATAGGAAATCGTGGTCAAAATCACGTGACAGAACAAACCGTAATTAAAAAAAAACGACGCATAAAATGAATATATTAATACGCTCGCACACAAATACAAATAGCTAAAATTGGAATTATTTTAACATTTAACATGGTATATTTTACCAGATAGAAAAAAATAGTTACAAAGAAAGTTACAAAGAAAGTAAAAGTTTGAAAAATGGTCGCCTTTTATTACGGTCTTCTAGCGGGAATAATAGACAACGGTATGAAAATAAATGGCATTTAGCATGAATTATTTACGTGATGGCATTCGTCGTATCGGGTTACAGAATGTCGTAATGTATCTCTACTTTCTCATGTAATGATTTGTAAATTTATAGTTTTCACAACACTAACAATACACCCTAATGAAATTCAATAGCATTCGAGAACGTAAGTGATTGGAAAACAATTGAATAAATATGTAAATTTGTTTGATTTTTGCGTATTTTGAAAAGTACTAGACAGACTCGAGCACTGGACAGGATAAGGCACAACGACAGAGCGACATGATGTCCTAGGACGTAATGCTTGCTGTAAACATTTAGAAAACGCTCGAGATGTATTTTTGTCTGCCTTTGAAAAAAAAATGACTTTTTGGTTGTTGGAGGATGGGGAGGAAGAGGAAGAACTGCGAAGAAGAATTCAGACAAAAAGAAGAAGGAGAAGAGGAAGAGGAAGAAGATTCACAACGACAACAACAACCAGAACAAGAGAAGATGTAGAAGAATGAAGAATTAGACGAAGAAGAAGAGAAAGAATTCACCAGAAGAAGTAGAAGAAGAACAAGAAGAAGAATTTGAATTGAGAAGAAGAAAAAACAAAGAAGAAGATGAAGAAGATGATGAAGAAGAAGGAGTAGTAGTAGTAGCAGTAGTAGTAGTAGTAGTAGTAGCAGTAGTAGTAGAAAGAGAAGAAGAAGAAGAAGAAGAAGAAGAAGAAGAAGAAGAAGAAGAAGAAGAAGAAGGGTTGGTAGCTTGTCATATCATGAGCAGATACAGGGGTCGAGGGTCAGAGGCGATTATGGGACCAGTGTGTGCGACACATGTCACATGACACATGCTTGCTGTGGTGGCAGTTTCCCGCCACGAGGTCATGTGACCCAAGTGGTTAAAGTGCCATGCTCACAGAAGAAGGCATCCTCCATTACACACGGACAGAAGCAATGAAAGTTTTCTAACTTAGCGATGCGCCTAAAATTGTGGGTTGATTGATCGATAAAAAACTGATCGATGGCCTTCAAACTTTTGCCTGAGCATTCCTACTCATGTAATGGTTCGTTGGCGATATATGTACAAACTTTACCTAAATCATATCCAGTGTGGCTTTTGCTTATTTTTAAATTCTAGAAATTGTAAATATGAGAGTCTAGAAAGTTTAAATTTGAGATTCTAGAAAGTATAAATTTGAGACTCTAGAAAGTATAGATTTTAAAGATTTATTATCAAGGGTTTAAAAATAGTGTGGCATGCAAGAAAACTAAAAAGAAACTGTAGTTCCTCCCACGTCATAGTGAAATTGTAGTTCCTGCTACGTCATAACCTGAAACTGTAGTTTCTCCTACGTCATAATCTGAAACTGTAATTCCTCCCACGTCATAAACTGAATTGGTATCAGACTTCATATTTATTTTACCTGTGCGTGCAAAATCACAATCACATGCAGAAAAGCGCAACTAGTGACAGCAAAGCATTTGAGCGCAAAAAAATGTGGTTTTCAATTTTCTTGATCAGAGCCTGGCCGTTTGCGAAAGCTACGACATTTGGTGTTGGTCTGCTCAATGTCAGTACCCAAGGGGATGGTTGACGGTTGACGGGTGATACACGAAGAAAACGCTCGGCTTGAATATAAAACAAGACCGATTTAGCTACCGAGAGTGAAACATGGCGATGCAAAAATATACATTAATAAAAATGTACAATTTTCTTACGGCATTGCGTGAACAGTTAGTCCTGGAGTTTAACTCTTAAACTTGTTTAGAGGGTATGAGTCTGCTTGGTTATATCCCTGCTCCCTTCATCCTCAAAAATTCGCGTGATTCAGTGGCAAATGGACGCCATTTTATAGCGCAGCTAAAAGGGGCGATTGACACGTTTAAAAATGTAGATATTTTAACGTATATTGAAAGCCGATGTCATATAAATCAGTAAAACATATAAATAAGTAAACAACTAAGAAATGTAAATCAGTAAAACACTGAGGAGTGACGTAACGTAACGTCAGGCCCATAGCATACACATTATTGTATTTGCCTATAAGTTCATGAAGAAAAGATTAACGTAAATACCAAGTATCTGTGTGCTCTATTTAGCTGATGTGTGGGCTATAACATTTTACTGTAAATGGATTGCATAACAAAATAAAGAAGAATTAACTAGTCATATCAAAGTTTGATCGTCCCGGCCCCAGTGGGCTGATTAGTTAGCCCGACAAACTCTCGCATGGAGTAGAAGGAATCAGACAGCGTTTGGCCAATTCTCAAGTGCAATCAGACCGTCTGAAAGCGGGTGTAGGTAAAAATGGCAACGGAAAAAACGGCAACAGAAATAACGGTAAACGGAAAAATAGTTAAACGGAAAAATGGTCACGAAAAAATGATAACTGAAATAGCGGTAAAAGAAAAAAACTAAATGAAAAAAAAATGGTATAAGCAAATAGCAGTAAGCGAAAAAATGGTAAGCGCAAATAGCGGTAAGCGGAAAGAAATGGCAAACGGAAAAATGGTAACGAAACAATTGAAGCGGTAAATGAAAAAAAAATGGTAACCGAAAAAAACATGGTATCGCGTCAGAAAACAGTTGAATTCCTTGTAACGCCAAGTTTTCGCACAACGCCACATTTGGCTTGCCGATGTTTGCTTCTATATAAAGAAAACCCGAAATCCACCGTTGATGGAAATTTGGTAGATATGTTTTTATTTGCATTATTTGTCAACCTGGATTGTATGTGGTGGATAACTGTAGTATTTGTGAAATTGGAATTGCTGAAAACAAATCCGAGACAATGCGCCTGGTGACATTTCGTCCAGCGACAGTACACTTGGACAATTCACCAGCGACAATACGCCTGGAGACAATACATCTGGTGACAATTCACCAGGCCACGATTCACCTGAATTGACAAGTGCGACAATTCACCCAAATATCAAAATTATACAAAGGGCGGGGTAGAATTTTTTTGTTCTGTTGAGAAAAAATAGTTCAGAAGATTTTTTAAGTGAAACTTGTGGTTTTCGTTTCATTTTTTGTAAACCGCCCCTTTTCATGACATTTACTGGTATAGAAGCATCCTGGGATAAAGAGCCGTTTCTAGTGCTCACCATGTTTTTAAAGAGAATATCGTCCATTGCAGTATGATATTTTTACAGCAAATGCAAGCGATGGAATATTACTTTGCTTACTGCAGAGTAACCCTTCTTTTATATAGCCTGGCATTGATTTAAAATGACAGAGCTCAGAAATATTTCTCCTTTTCTTTCCTTGGTTCAAACTGGCAGAAGAGCTCTGGAGAATCGCTTTCTTTGAAAGAGTAAAACATGAATATTGTCGCTAAACGTAATTGTCGCTTGATGTATTGTTGCCTGGAATATTGTCACTAAGCGTTTTGTTCGGATACATTGGTTCTGATAAATTATAAAAGCCAGACAGGCTCCCACAAACGAAATTTAACAAAATTTCCACAGGGATATCTTTATCAAATAAAATGCCTTTTTAATTTGATAAGGCAAAATATCCCCATGCAAATATTTTAATTGTATCTGGAACTTTGTGTCTTTTACATAACTTTGCGTTGTTCTTAACGCAGCTGTTTAAATCTTCATCTGTTTCTTTTGTCTGTTGCTTTGATAGCTTAAGAAGCTGTCCCTCACCACATTTCATACTTGTATTGTTCAAGCAAGGCCCTTCTGTAATTGAATTTTGGCTCGATCTGAAACTATAGATTTCGTAGTTTTAGAGTTATCTCTATTTCACTTTCACACATACAGACAAACCGGGGGGGGGGGGGGGGGTCGGGCTTGAAACTGCTAGAACTTGAATAGTAAATTTGTCATTTGTGGGTTTTAGTACCCTTTTAAAAAATCCATCTTAAGGTTTTTCACTGGTCTTTACTATTAATACTGTGTATTCCTGGGTGTCATATAATCCGAACAAAAATTCGCATGATATCACATTGATGCTGGGCAAAGATCCATAATACCTACAATGTGCCAGATTTCTGTTCTCCTTACCAAATTCATCTGCTATGACCTGGATTCTCATGACCTGGATTCTGATGACCTGGATTCTCATGACATTAAATCAACATTTCATACAGACAATATTTAACATTACCATAAAACATGAACCAGTGAAACAGATTTTTGCAATAAAATACAATTTAAGGCTTTAGTGTAATTCAATATATCAGAGCAATGTTTTAAAAAGAATCAATTTTCTTACTGTTTCAGTTTTGCAAAATAAATCTTGACTGAAAACCATGCACATTTCTGTCAACAGAATCCCCTCCCCTTAATTTCTCGATGTCTTATTAAGCCGTTATGGAATTTGCTTGTTGTAGCAGAATAAATTTGAGGACTTGCTCCTGTTCCTATCCCAATACCAAGAGGTATACGAGGAAGGGAACACGTGAAATACTGGAACATCTTAGCCTTGCTCGTTCTAGCGTATATTGCTCTTGTAACTCTCACTGCCATTCTGTGTGATGCCGAGACTTTGCAGGGAAGGGAACCGGTAAAATATCACAACGTTTTAGTCTTGTTCCTTCTGGCGTATATTGCTCTTGTATCTCTCACTGTCATTCTGTGATGCCGACAGCTTTGCAGGGAAGAGAACCGGTGTAAGGAAACGTTTTGACCCCCAAAATAAATCGAACCCCCGGTCGATTTGTTTTAAAATAAACAGATCTCCCGGTCGATTTGTTTTAAAACAAACGGACCCCACCCCCCTGAAATGTTTTAACCCTCTTATTTTTTGTTGATTTATTTATCTTTCTACACATGACCACCTTATTACTGTCTTTAATTGAAATAAAAACTATATCCATGAATAACAATTTATTTAGCAACTAACATCTACATTTTCAAACACGAAAACACTTCCAACACCACTAACATACAGTCACCAAAAAATCTGTCCAAGCTCAATAATGGCATTTCAATGGCTCAGAATAATAATTTTCTACATCAAGAGGTAGAAAATACTTAAAATAGTATTTAAAAAAACCATATGCACCTTTTTTACTTCCATTTTATATTTAAACATGATTTTTTGGAGGGGGTCATTTTATTATAGGGGAGGTCTGTTTGTTATGGCGGGCTTTCCCAAAACAAATTGACCGGGGGGGTCTGTTTGTTTTAAAACATATCGACCGGGGGTCGATTTGTTTGGGGGTCAAAATGTTTCATTACACCGGTAAAATATCGTAACGGTTTAGTCTTGTTCGTTCTGGCGTATATTGTTCTTGTATCTCTCACTGTCATTCTGCGATGCCGACAGCTTTGCAGTGAAGGGAATTGGAATTATGTATTTTCAGAGCATTGTGTCTGTCGAATAATTTTACACATCCTTTTCGGGTCAAGATTCGTTTGCATATGGAAAGTGCCATATACGGATTTTTCCCATCTTAAGATGGGTCTGCGCCGTTTGCGGATCTGCGCCATCTCGAGATGGGTCTGCGCTATCTTAATATGGTTCTGCGCTATATGCCGACAAAATACAACATTGTCTATAAAACTGTTTGAATAAAAACGACATATTCTGTTGCTTTACGTGTGTTTTAATTTATTTTTTTCATCAGCCCTGCCTGTTTTATTGCTCGTATCATTCATTAAATTTCCGCGTACGGCGCAAGCCCATCTTAAGATGGCGCAAACCCATATGCTGAATCGAAAAATGATCAGCTTATTGCAGAAAGCGCGTTTATGATTTCTTTTATAATTAAAAGATATGTCATTAAAAGTAGCGATTCAAAACTTAATTCCACATGTTTAAGTGAATGTCCTATTTGTTAGATGTAGTTTTGGACATAAAAGTACTAATTGCAATTCAGTTCTGTGAAAACTTTGATGTCAATCGCGGGTTATATTCAACATCAAAATGAATTCTTATCAATGCCAATCAGTGCCTAATCTACCGCAATTGCAAGTAGCTTCTGTTGCAATCTAAACTGACAGCTGCAGACAATGTCTACACAAAGTTATAATCCGGTGGATTAGTAGACGCCTTGAAATAGTATATAAAGGACATTGTAACTAAGCACAAGTTTATTGTATCTAGCTTAACAATAGATGATTCTAAACGAAAAGAAATTCTCAATGAACATGTGCAATAGCTAATGAACAACAAAAGTACGCTCGTTATTAGCGATGAGAAATATGACGAAATTTATAATTACTTGCAAAATTCTGACAAAACTGGAGATCCACATTCTAGGTTTTGGGTCAAGAAAAAGTTGGGTCAACAAAAGATTTCAACTCATGGATCTGCCTGCCTTTGATGTTTCAAACACTTTGGTCGTACCAGCACAAAGCATAGATGAAAAATCATCTGCTGCGCAGAAGTGTTTGAGAGTAGTTTGTCCGGCAAAATGTACGAAGTTATGAAAATGGTTCATGAACAAGAAATGGATGATGCTGGTTATAAGAAATGCTCTAATTATGTAACCATATTTCAGTAATTGATGCTTTGTGACTAGTAATTACAGTGTTATTTGTGGACTTTGTGTTTCTGCGCTATTAGATTAGTATTCATGTACAAGTGAATAGATTGCAGTAAAGGTTGTTTTTGTTTGGCGTATTGGATGTATCCAATTATGTTACTTAACGATCATAATTAAGTCACATTTACATTTATTTTTTTTACCAAAACACAGAATTTTAATAAAATATGTTTCAGCCGTATACGGCAAAGAACCATCTTAAGATGGTGCAGACCCATCTTAAGACAGCGCAAATTTGCATACGGTGCAAACCCATCTAAAGAAATCCGCATATGGGTCGGAACATATATATGGCCGGTGTGACAGTATATCTTGCCAGCTGTACAGCTTTCCCTCCACCCAGGAGGGGGGGGGGGGCAGAGACTAGGCTATCTCCCCCCCCCCCACCTGGTATTTTTTGCCTCCCCCTCCATTATGCTTCTTGGATAATGTTGATGTTATTCATGATAATCATAGTGATCAGGAGTATCCACCTGGGCTCTCTAAAAATGCTAAAAAGGACATAAAGAGAAAACAAAATCTTTCTGATCAAGGATGCCTTTTTATATTTTTGTTTGAATTATGTTCAATTTAGTCAATGCAGTAGTTCAAGATAGTTTTATGCAGTTTTATTGAGCCCGTTTATTTACATGAACAAATATTATTAAAATACATTTACACGCAAAAAAGTTAGTGGTGGGGGTGGGGCTAATATACTGGAGGCGTAGAAAGATAGCCTAATACACCTTCGCCCAGGGGGGACGCTCTACAGGGGGTAAGATAGCCTGTTACGCCAGTGTCTATGTGTTACTGCTGTAGAAACCGCTACGAGCGATTTCTGTTTTATTTTAAATAGGTTAAATCTTTGAATTTTATCTGTATTTTTGGGCATTCAATTTCAACTTTAAAGGTGGTTTTGTGACGTAATTACAGATGTCTTGATGCTATTTCCCAATCAGATTAGTAAGAACTGCCATTGCTTTAATGTATTGATGTATTTTACGACCGGACAACCTGGTGGTTTCAAAGAATCAAAGTAAATACTCCTTTCCCTTACTGATAATAACTTATTTGTTTTTGTGTAAAAGATAAGACATTATGCAACAGCCTTCCGCAGCCATCAAGGGTCTCTGGGCGGGGGTTTCTATGTTTGTCATAGGGGTTATTATGTAAGTAAAATCCGTCAGATCTTTTGGTTGTCACAGTGGTCAAATTACAGAAGTTTATTGGGTCAGTGATTTGACCTATTGTTGTAGATTACTTTAGATACTGTAGCCAATAAGATCCCGAATTGAGGACGGGGCACGTGTTGCACTGGACCGCCCTGGGGTAGAATTTGGGTATAAGAATATGTGATTCTGTCCCATCTGGAGTGATTCCGAGATAACGCTCGAGATAATAAAAATACGGATAGACAGGTCTAAGTCCTAAGAAGTGGACAAATTTAAGAGTCCCACAAGGGGGCAAGAACTGAAGGTTCAAAGGATGGACAAAGTACTAACGAGGTCCTAAAGTGAACAAGAAGTTAAGGTCCAAAAGTGGACAATATTAAGATAAAAGAACTGGATAATTGTTACGTCCTAAAGTTGGAGTTATTTGAGGTTGTTTATTAAGAATAAGTACTGAATTTCTAAGTGGATGAATGGGTGCTTAAAGAAACACGGATTTAGTTTAGAAAGTTGTAGGAGGAGCCAAAATAGTTTTCGGTAAGCTATTATTGTTTTATTAATATTGTGTTGTTGCAATTACTTACCTGTATTTCAAGAGAAAGACGTAAAGGCTAATATTCCAGAAATATGTCTGTACATTTCAGCGGTTTATTTCATTTGACAGCGATTTGCTGATGTATTGATACTTGTTACTTAATCGTCAGTTTAAGTGGAATTCTGGTTTAGTGAATAAGTGTCAAAGCCGTGTACCTGAGATTAATGTGTGACTGTGTGTTGTTTCAGTTACCGTTGTTGACCGTTATAACCACGGTGAAGAACAAGTCCATCAAGTTTTTGCGCTGGTGACGTACCAGTAGGTTTTCTGTGGGGTGAACGCTTCGTTAATTGTGGGCAAGCGCACCCAGAGTGGACGAATAAGTGAATAAATGATTTCCAACGCGTCAACGAACTATTTTCCGTTTTATTCCTCTCCTCGCAACGCAGCTTTCTAACAACTGCTATCTGCTGAAGTTGAGAAACGACGTGATTCTAAGCCAGTTTTATATCTGCAAATCCGGTCCGACTGCTTTCAAATTTGATAGGAATGTACAGTAAAAGCTTATGTACAAGGCTTTGTTTTGGCAAATTGGCTATTAGTGACCGAAATATTCTCCCAAAACGGCCCAATTAAACAGGAATGATCCCAAGTAACCGTTCGGTGGGGCTGTCATATTGTGTGATTGGTTCATCCACAATTGGCCGAAATATCGACACGAAAATGGATAATTGTCTTAAAAAGCAGCTTGTTCGTACCACAACGAGGGACCGATTGCTTTGGAGTTTGATAACAATGTTGCCCCAGGGGTCCTCTACTAAATTTATATTTTGTCAAAATTGGTAGCTTTATCTTTTCACCTTTGTAATATCTTAGCTTTTATGGCTGGATAAAATGTCCGCGAAAATCATTATCCCCCGCGTAACGGAGGGATATAGTTATGAGCTTTTCCGTCTGTCCGTCTGTCCGTCTGTGCGCATGAGTGTCTGAACTATATATCCGAAATTATCTGTCGGATTGTTTGGAAATTTCACACACGGACAGCGCACTTGTTGGTATTCATGAACAATCGACAAAATGACAATATTTGTCCAGTCGGGATCTCCAAAACTATTGATTGGATTGTTCTGGAATTTCACATACTGATAGACCATATATTGAAGGCATGCAACGCCTTTTTTGTGTTTGGAATTATACAAAAATTCCAATTCCAGTCCAATTCATGAAAAATTGTCAAAATGACAGTATTTTCAAATTTGGCTTTCATTCAGTTTTGTCCGCATAATGGAATGTTGTGTCCGGGCTATATCTCTGAACATACAGGTCTCATTGTATTTTTGTTCTGAATGATAAAAAATTCACAAGAACGTAGCGTTTATGTAATTTTGTCGGCATAACAAGTGTCTGGGCTATATCGCTGAAGCTATAGTCGGATTGTTTTGAAATTTTACACACGGATCAAACACATGTGGTATGTGAGCAGCGTCGTGTTTTTATTCGGAGTCATGAACTAGTGACAAAATGTTGGTTTTTTTCGATTATTGAAAAATCTAACCCACGGATAGAGCCTCTATTGCACGTGTCCCACGTCGTATTTTTGTCCGGATTCATGAAAAATGACAGCATTTTGAAGTTTGGTATAGTTTTGTCTCGTCCAGGCTGTGTAACCAAAACTATCTTTCTGATCTTTTATAATTTCCAACACGGATATAACAGGCATTGCAAATTGCCAAAAAATTCCTTTATAAAGTATATAACTCAGCTTTTGTTGGAATTTCATAATGCAAAACTGTTAGAATTATGAAAAATGTGATGAAAGTGGCGGTAGTTTTGCACTTTGCAAACCGACTTTAACACCGATTTCCTTGATCATCCGGGTTACTTCTTAGGAACTTTCCAGGAACTTCCTAGGAAGTTCCCTGGAAGAAATGATGTTTTTCTTCCTGCGAACTTCCTAGGAAGTTATCGGGAAGAAATCATACATTTCTTGCTAGGAACTACTTTTGAAGTTCGAAGGAAGAAGTCATACAGTTCTTCCTAGGAACTAACTAAGAAGTTCTCGGGAAGAAGAAATAGATTTCTTCCTAGAAACTACCTAGGAAGTCGGATCGACATCGGATCAAAAATACAGGTGGAGCTACATTATAAATTTGCCAAAAATTTGCCAAAAATTCAAAAATTATCCGATCGACTAGAAAAGCACAAGCCGCACGCATGACCTCTAGGAATGCCTAACATAAAAAATAAATGGTATCGGATCAGAATTGCAGAAGATACGTTTTGAACAAAAGTTTACTAAAAAAACAACTAAGTAACGAAATAACGAACTAACGAACGAACTAACGGACGAACTAACTAACTAATTAACTAAACTAACTAACTAACTTAACTAACTTAACCAACTAACTTAAACAACTAACTTAACTAATTAAACTAACTAACTAACTAAACTAACTAACTAACTTAACTAACTAAACTAACTAACTAACTTAACCAACTAACTTAAACAACTAACTAAACTAACTAACTTAACTAACTTAACTAACTTAACCAACTAACTTAACTAACTTAATTAACTAAACTAACTTAACTAACTTAACCAACTAACTTAGCTAACTTAACTAGCTAAACTAACTAAACTAACTAACTTGACTAACTAAACTAACTAACTTATTAACTAACTGACTAACTTAACCAGCTTAACTAACTTAACTGACCAATTTAACTAACTGACGTTACTAACTAACTTAACTAACTAACTAACCAACTGATTTAACCAACTTAACTAACTTAACTAACTTACCTAACTTAACAAACTAACTTAACTGACTAACTTAACTAACAAACTTAGCTAACTAACTTAACTAACTAACTTAATGAACTTAACTAACTAACTAACTTAACTAACTGACTTAACTAACTTGGCTAACTGACTTAACTAACTAATTTAACTTAGCTTACTTAACTAACTTAACTAGCTAACTAACTCCGTCTACAGACCGTTAGGGAAACCCCATCTTACAGGGAACTGAAATCTTTAATTATCGCCCATTTTCATGCAGCTGATATGAAATTTACTATTAAAAAAAAGTGTTAAGCTGCAATCAACCGGAAATGCGAGCCGCAATTGTTTCTGTTCGATAACACTCTTCCAGCAGAATGAATGAGAAAATTTAGAATTCCAATCTGTTTTCTTCCTTCACATTTCTTGGGAACTTCCTAGGTAGTTCCTGGGAAGAAATGTATCAGTTCTTCCCTGAAACTTCCTAGGTAGTTCCTGGGAAGATATGTATCAGCTCTTCCCTGGAACTTCCTAGGTAGTTCCTGGGAAGAAGTGTATCAGCTCTTCCCTGGAACTTCCTAGGTAGTTCCTGGGAAGATATGTATCAGCTCTTCCCTGGAACTTCCTAGGTAGTTCCTGGGAAGAAGTGTATCAGCTCTTCCCTGGAACTTCCTAGGTAGTTCCTGGGAAGAAATGTATCAGTTCTTCGCGAGAACTCCCTGGGAAGTTCCCGGGAACTTCTTGGGAAGTGTCCTTGATGAAGTGGGAAGAAGAAATGAGCCTCCGGGTCTTTGATAGGGAGAGAGAGCGTTTGACTTTTCTGATCAGGTTATAGTTTTCCATGCAGCACCTGTGGGTTGTGGAGGCACACCTGTCTCTTTAGTCTTTCCATCTAGAATCTTCGGTTGTTCACATCCAACCAAGTTATTAACTGAACTGTCACTGAAAATATGAAGCCTCACTCTGCCCTGAAGACCTTGGCTAGAAAGCTACAAATAAATCCCAGCGTAATTATCTAATAAAAGCAAACAGCTATTAGAGAGGGTTGTTATTCAAGTGTCACTTGATTGCAAACACACTGCTCATCTCTCGCAGTAATTAGCTCCATGTGAGTAGCACTTGCCTGGCTTTTATTTGCCGCAGCAGCAGCGGGGGAAATGCCTCGCTCCATTAGTCGAGTTACATCATGCCCGTTCCTCTCCTGTTTCCACGCCATTTCCCGTCACGTCACGTCCCGCGCGATAACACGTCCGGTGTCTCGGGGAGCGTGTTTATGGGCGTGTGCAGGTTTTAACATTCGCGTATTTTTTTGTTTCTTCAGTGCCACGCAATATTCGGATATTTTTTCCACGTCACTGCCTGCTGTCGACCCGTCGTTCGCACGCCACCGGAGTTCAAGCTTCCAGTGAAAAGCATGCCTTATGCGATCAGGGAAAGAAACTTTGAGATAATTGTTTTACTGAGCAGGATTGCTACAGGACTTCGATAAATACCGTAATATGATTGGTCGATTCTTAAGTCAACAGTTTCTCAATGTTGACTGGAAGAGCTAGAAATATATTGCGGAACAAAACAATTGAATGATCAGTTGTAGTTCACATTTACTCAAAATTAGTCAATATCCGTTAAATGTTTACGAATGTTGTATAGATCGGATTCAGTAAGGAAATGTTGAGCTTTAGTTCAGCATTTTCGTAGCTGACCAATATATCTTCAATATGACTCAGAATAGGTCAGCATTGCTTTGTTACATGACTGTTGGCATCTGTGAACTATTTTATTTCTTAACATTAAAAATTGTGGAGATCATTCAAAAAAGAAATAAAAGCACAACAATAAAGTTTTTTCCCTTGCATTCTGTTTTTAATTGATATTTTTGTGTGTTTTAATTCACTTGAGCTGCAGTATGTGAGCACTATAAGTGTTTCATTCCCACTCATTGTCACCAGGAAATGCCTGCCAATTTCATTCCTACTCACAAATAAACTGAAATCTTCTACAAAAGATCCAATTACATTATCCCTTAGGTACGAAGCTAACCACGGTTCGTTTGCAGTAATTAGAAAGACCTGAAAAAACTCCCATTGAATGATAAAGGCAGAGAAATTATCCGTCAATAGTTATCTGTGCTGCCATAAGTTATCTATTGTTTTAGAAGTTACCTAATCAGAGAAATACGACTTGGGGCTTTATATACGAGTTTCCCCGGAGACGTGAGTGGGGAAGGGGGGGGGGCGTTCGCGGTAAGGGAAGCTATCTGCCGAAAAGGTTATCACGCTTTCAATTTATTATTGTAGATCGCATCTAAGGCCTGTGTGCGAGATAAGGACCTTCTTTATTTCGTATATCGCCAGGTTATTATTTCTGACACTTCGCGCCAAATTAGAAAATTTGAAAATATTTAGGATATACAGGTGGAGTCTACTCCGATTTATGTGATAGTTTTGTGATGGCTGTGAATAAGGGTTGTTCTGGAAAGTTCGGATCCAAAGGCGAGGATCAACCATGGAAAAGAACAGTCAAAATTAGCCATTCCACGAATTTGATGCCGAATTTCACCTGGTTGATGTAGTGGTTGTTTCAAAAATAACGACTTCTCCCACTGTGGTTATTGACGTGTATTTTATTATGCTTTTGTGCTGCCCCCTCCCCCTTCCCGAACCAAACCCCTTCTTCCAAATAAAAAAAAAAAAAAAAAGAAAATCCGGAAAAGCTGTATGGGCACCTTATAAGTGCAGTCAGCTTCGCGATGGAGCCAAGCAGTCGACAGCGCCTGTATTATCCTGTTTCCTTTCTAATCCAAATTTCTTTTTAAAACAAGCAGAGGTTTTTGAAGCTTGGTTTGTTGAATCGTGGCAGTTTTGTCATTTCTCCACTTTTTGCACCGTGTGTCGCTTGATTTGTTGTTTTAAACAGTTTTCTCGGCAAATGTTTTCTTTGCAAAAGACTTTTCCTGTGTGTTTTCGCAGCAAGTTAACTTTCTGTGTGGCTTGAACATTTTAAACCGTTTTTTTTTTTTTTTTTTTTTTTTTTGCAGTGTTCATAAATGGTCCACTTTACCTCCCATACGGGGCTCGGGGAAACTGAAATCCTGAATAGCAAAATAGCTGCAAGGAATATCTTGTCTGACCCACCCACGACAAAGTTATCGTGATACAGTCTGTGCACCTTCATGAACCCCTCCCCCTTTCATCCCACCACTTACGTGTGTATTTTTGCTGTTTTGTAAATTTGTTGCAACAAACATAGAAAATGGGCTTACTGATAAGTCATGTGAAAATCTTGATGTTTTAAAAAGATGCAATGTAGGATTGCCGCAGAGCCGGACGTTAGAAAACATCGAAGAAACATCAAAATCCTGATACAACTGCTCTCTCTCTCTCTCTCTCTCTCTCTCTCTCTCTCTCTCTCTCTCTCTCTCTCTCTCTCTCTCTCTCGCTCTCTCTCTCTCTCTCCCCTCTCTGTTTCCCCCTCTCTCTCTCTCTCTCTCTCTCTCTCTCTCTCTCTCTCTCTCTCTCTCTCTCTCTCTCTCTCTATATATATATATATATATATATATATATATATATATATATATATATATATATATATATACATCAGTGAATGTGTGTGCGTGTGTGCGTACAAATATACAAATTATATATATATAATGAAGCAACTGAAATTGTTAGGTTTATTGGCTGATTTGAGTACGAGCCATTTGCCCGTACATATGATATCCCACCAGCCGCCGAATCTCATAAATCCGAGAAACTAAAAAAAAGCGGTTGAGAGGGAGGAGAAAGGCCTTGGTTGTGTGGAGATGTGTGTACGATTTACACACGAAGGACTCCCGGTTAACTAATGAAAACATGCACTTGCATCGTATCCCCGTATCACGTTCGCTCCTGCGGTAAATATGTCGGTTCCGCTGCAGCTATCGGTACGTGATTCTCGCTGTTCGGGGAAGGGGGAGGGGGGGCAGCCAACACCCCGTATCACGTGCTTAGAATCCAAACGCCCGCCCCTAAAGTTTGAAAATAAAAATGGTCACATTAAAACGACTCTCGATGCAATGCTTACCAGAGTAGCAAAAAAAAAAAATCAGCCTGCACAAAAATGGCAACACAGTCCAATGATATCAAATCAGTGTTGTAATTCCATTGTCAATGAAAAAAGTGCTTGATTGAATTATGGCAATGAAAGAAGTTTTCCTCCTGGCTCAGGGCATTGACTGTGCTTACACAGTGAGGATTTGAACGAGGGCCACTTAGCAGCGATCGTTTCCGCATTTTGTCTCGAGGTGTCTCTGGTACCCTCGGGGCAGGAAGTCTCCAGTCTCTGAGACGAGCTCAGCCTCTAACTCATACAGCACTGCGCCTACTCGTTCAGTGTGGCGAAAAGGCTGCGTAATAATAATGATAATAATAATATAATAATAACAATAATAATAATAATAAGGAGAAGAAGAAGAAGAATGATAATAGCAACAATAATAACAGTAATAACTTGTAAATGCGTTTAATAATTGTTTATGATGATGATAATAACAATAACAATAATAATAACAATAATAATAATGTGTGAATGCGTTAAATAATTGTAAAAACTAATGTAAATGCTTGGGTTTTCCTATGGGTGTCCAACTACCTTGTTCTTTTACAACTTGTATGTCATTCAGTTGATATTAAATATTTTTCTCTCACAGATTTTCACTTTTCTTTCATTCCGAGACACATAATTTTGTTGGACTCAATGATGTGTGTAAAGAGAGTGAATTAGAGAGAGCTGTCTCAAGCACTGGGTACGCCTCAGTGTGCGTCTTCCCGTGAAAACTTAACAACAAAAAACCCAAAGATGAAAGTAACGGTGACACGTTTCAGAAAGAAACCCAAAGAAAAGAATCATAGAAAATAATAATAGCAAAGCATTGAATCTCATAAATAGGGCTGCCAAAACGCGTGCTTTCATTTGATTACATGAGAGAGAAGGGCATTCATAAAACATGGAAAGGAACATCATCAATCTGTGACTACACCGCCTCGCTAGAAGTAACAGCCAATCAGAATACAGCATGTGATTTACGCCTCCTGGCGGGCGCTTTATTGACACTGCTCTGCCTGGGCGATAATTGGCTCAATCTCGTGATATCCCGTGGCGCGAAAACTAAACGCGGTATTAAACATGGCCATAGAAGCGAGACCTGTAGAGAGTTTTCTTTTATATTCATATTCCCGTTTTTTATAAAGGTCCTCCAGTCGATCTAAGCAACACCTATGTCATGTTCCGCGTCTAGCAAGAAGTGAATATTGTTCGCAAAGCTGAAAAGAAGTCACAGGGAGGATGCGCATTAGGCCCGCAGACTCGGAAACAAAAGCGAATCAGCACTAGTGTCAAGTATATATTTATATCATCACGGGACGTAGACATTTAACACAGGCATGGAGAAGTGAGTGACAAACTCGCACGGAATCTTGATGAAATAATCATGCACTAATTGGCGTGTCTTCTTCATTAAGGAAAGGAAATTGAAAAAAAGAGTAAAAATAGGCACGGATCTTGCATTTACTCTACGACACGAGATGTAACAAGAAGCTGCAACTGCTTTAAAATATTATTTAAAAGTATTAATAAAACTAACGGACAAGTTTTGCCAATTGTGATTGATTTTTTTTTTCAAAAAGTGAAACACGCTGGGTGTGGAGAAATTCGCAGGCCTTGTCTCGTTTTCAAGTCATCTGTAGAATCAGAAGGAATATGCAAGTTTTATTTATGACATCCAAAACGTCAGATTAAATTAAGATGTGTTTCTGATTTTTTTTTCACCTGGATTTGGTTGTTTATTTAAGTAAATTAAAGATGACAAATGTTTTATCTGGCAATCACTGCGCAGTCAAGGCCAGAAAAAGCTGAGAACGTTCTGTAGCAACACAAACAAAATACGAAATTTTTGGCTTTGAAAAGTGAACTTTAGGAGGAAGTCAGAGCTGCTATAATAGGCTTTGACGACTTGAGAAACTTCTTAGTTTAGGTTTTCTCAGTTCTGGTTACAGTTTTGCTAGCCACGGAGGATATTAGTGGATAGTGTTGTTTGGGATTGGAGTGTTTGGTTGTTGGATAAGCCGAGATGATAAGTCCGTTTGTGGAGAGCGGAGGTCACCTTTCAGCAAGTCACTTAAAACTGAGCCCCTCACACCACGTGACTGATCCACTCTCGGGGTCAGGTCAAGGTCATTTCGGCATGCAGACAAATGGCTACACAATGCCGCACCATATGAGCGGGTACGGCGGTCGCGACCTGGGCCTGCTCCGCGCGTCCGAGAGCGCGTACCCGGCTGGCAGCCTCCATGGATCCGCGTACAATCAAGCGTCGTTTTCTAGTCTACACGATCCCTCTCAGCACAGCGCCATGTCGGCGATGAACGCCGGACAACTGCGCCTCGGCGCCGAAAGCAGTTTCTATTCGCGGCACGATCTGAACCCTATGTCCAATCACCCGAGTGATTTCCACGCCATGCATAATTTCAACGCGCACCCGCTCAGCTCAACGGGAGCGCTGAACCACATGGCACTATCGGGACACCACGGGCCCGGCTCCTTCTTTCGCTACATGCGCCACCCGGTGAAGCAGGAGCACACATGTATGTGGATCGATCAGCTGCAGCCGGAACCCCGCAAGCCGTGCAACAAAACGTTCTACTCTATGCACGAGATCGTCACACATTTAACCGTGGAGCACGTGGGAGGGCCGGAGCAAACCGATCACGCTTGTTACTGGAAGGACTGCGAACGAGAATTAAAACCTTTCAAAGCCAAATATAAACTTGTTAATCACATCAGGTAAATTCAGCTCTTTATTTATTTATTTATTTTTGACTAAGCGGACTAAATTGAAAATCAATGAAATATACGTATAAAATATTTCCGCATTACTTCATTGATCTTGTACTTATCAGCTCATAGCATGATAGATTTGCTTCAAAAATAAAAAAAAATAAAATGCTAGGGGAAGTTGCTGTTTTTTTCTGCTCGTTATTTCTCTCTTTGAAGAAAAATAAAGAAAGATTAGATGTTTAGTAAACGCAGGGATTGAAAAAATATTGTCATAAAAACCTTCCCATGAGAATTTTAATTTTTACTCCCGCAGAGTACACACTGGGGAGAAGCCGTTTCCCTGCCCTTTCCCAGGCTGTGGCAAAGTCTTCGCAAGGAGCGAAAATCTCAAAATACACAAGCGCACGCATACAGGTAACTTATTATCATTAAAAGAATTAGTAACTATTCGTAAATATTTAGTTTTTACATGGATTGTTCGTTTTAATATAGCAATAGTAAGTTTTAAGATTCTCACCATGGCTGTATCGGTGTGTGTTATTTATTGTAAAATTTTGACTTTCCAGATAGAAACCACTTGCTCTACCTCTGTTCATAAAAAGTGGTATTTTTATTTTCTTCATTTTCAACAACCTTTCCATTTCTACCATTTTCGTTTTGTTTTGGTCAGGGGTAATCAAGTCTGGCATTTTTATTTTGTAAGTTGATATCGCTTTTACATTGTCTTTATTTTTTTCTCGTTATTTTCATCTGCATTTCTTCTGATGCACTGCTCAAAATTTCTAGCGTTTGAATAAAAAGGAGTGACGTCATAAGGAGTTACGTCATAAGGAGTGGAGTCGATTTATACTAGTTAAGCTTGGTACGGTAGATTTGGTTCCACAGTCGTCACGTATAGTCCCCCCCCCCCCCCCCAAAAAAAAAAAAAAAGATCTGTTTGTATTCGGAGTTGTTAAGTTTGCTACGGCAGACTTGGTTCCATGGTTGTTACGTATAGTCCCCACAAAACAATCGGTTTGTATTCGTGGTTGTTGAGTTTGCTACGGCAGGCTTGGTTCCTGTGCTGTTTTCATATTCGGCACCTTGTCGCCACAAAACAATCTGTTTGTATTTAACGTCCATAAATACCACATAAGGGAAGGGAAAAACATCTGTCATTTGTAATTCATTGCGTTAAAGAAAAATAAATATGACTTTTTACTGTAAGTGAAACAGCCTAAAACTAGCAATAAACACTCCCTGAGAAAACATGAAATGTTTGTTATATCAAACGCTCGATGTATTATTGTTGATAGCAAGAATTATTTCAACAAATAATAACAACAATAGCAAAATAAACAAATGACTTTTTGTTAACTTTCTGGTACAACGAAAACAAAGTTATTGTTCTAATTTCTTCACTGTACCGATGGAAAAGGAAAGGGAAAGGCAGACCCGACAGAAAAAAACACTGACATCCGTCTTCTTATTATGAAATTAACACACGATAATAAAATTGTTTCATATTGTGGATTAGGTGTGATCTCCGCTTAAATGCTTCAGCGAAAGTAACAAAATCAAAATAATTCTTATATCAAGGTGTAAAAAAAAAATTCATTGTGGGTAATTATCAATTATCAATTCCATTTAAATACTCCAGTAAAAATAAACTCAAAGCAATTGAACAGTGAGTAGCTTTAAAAGACACAGAAAAAAGATGGAAATCACAGTGAGATTCCTCAAAGCGTGTTATTCCAAACACGAGTGAAAGAAAAAGCTTAAGAAAACTCGGAGTACATTTCTGTAAGTGACTGAACACAGCACAGCGGAAAAAGAGAAACTTAAGCAGTTAATCGATTAATCGGTTTGGAAATTGATGCTTATTTAGTGCGACTACAAACAACTGTTAGTACATTTTCTCTCGAGGCATTTTATTTTTTCTTTATTTTATTTCTTTTCAATTCAGGCTTTAGTTTTCGGCGCTAACGATGTGAATTTATTTGATTGCTTTTAAACACGAACAACGCCATGTGTCCCTTCGTAAAAAGGCTCTCAAACAATGGACTGAAACGACTTAAAATATCGACAACTTCAAACAGTTTTTCTTCGTTTTTTGCCTTAATGTTCACTGGATTAAAACGCAAAATTTGCCATCTACGTTATTTAAATTACAAGAGGGCAGTGCCGTTCAATTTTAAAGAGCCAAAATTTATATCTTTTATATAAAAAGTCAGGTAGTCAAATTAAAATCAAACAGTTACATCCACAAATATCCATTCAAGTGTTCTCTTTATTTTGGTATGGCATTCAATCGCCTCCATGTTTGTTTTCCAAGTACTTTAACTGAAAACGGGTTGGAAATGCATTTCGCGTGTGACGTAATGTCGTTGAATATTTTTAATATTAGATGCGCTTGTCTGTATCCCTGTGGTACACCTCCTTTTGTCATCAGCTATATCTATAGCTCTTTGTAGTTTTGCTATGCCCGTATTTTGAATCAAAACTAATTTAAAGGAAAATCACAGTAAAGCGAGTTAATTTAGCCCAAGAAAACAAGTGAGGGAGGGAATAATCGGAGTATCTAATTGAAGTATGATTGCGGTATTTAGTTCTTTATCACACTCGAAGCCACCCCTTTGGACCATTTCTTTTGTCATTTGCCACGATGGAAGGGTTCGGAATGAGCCGTCACTTTATTACGCCTTGCAGAAAAGGCGTGTCAAAACAAATTGAGCTCGCGCGCTAATAAATCTGACGTGTATCCGCCGGAAATTTGATCGTAATATGCTATGACGTGGTTTAAATAACTGCTGCAGAAAGATTTAATTGGGAAGCGGGTTATTAGACTTATTAGACAATTTCTATGAGGCATTGCCGGAGTAAATACACTGTTATGAACGAAGGGTTAAAGCAATAAGGCAAAGATCAAGGGCTGTTAACTCAATAATATTTCTCAATGCAAGGTTTATTCACACCCGACACAATAAAGACCGACTTTTGCGCTGCGTCTTTGCTCTTTTTATCTTGTTGTTGCTCCAAGAATATTGCCCAATAAAGGAAAGCTCTCGCACAGGCGCAGACACAAGATTTCTTCCCCTTTTTCCTTTTTTTTTTTTTTTTTTTTTTTTTTTTTTTGGCTGTGTTAGCTTTGCGTTTCTGTGTCAGTTGTTCATGTTATGGATTTTTACTTTTACTTTTATTTGTCGCTTATTATGTTATAAAACAATTGTCGGCATGCCGCATTGAATCGTTAAGTTACACTTGTAAACACTAGAAATTATAATAGAAAAATTTTTATTGTGTGCTCTGTCACTACAAGGATTCCAGTACTCATGCCATGTTGTGTAGACGCTGTGTAGACGTTGAGTACACGTTGGGTATACGTCGCAATTCGACATCGTTTCAGGTCTTAATTTATTTGATTATTGAGGTCGAATCAAGGTCTGTTTCTCGATGTTGCCATAACCTCGGAAAAGCGACGTTCTCTAGACGTCAGAAAAGCGACGTTAGGCAGACCTCATGAGAGAGAGAGTGGCACGCCCAAGAGGCCAACTTTCCATGAAAATTCAATATACCTTGGGGTGATCCCGTTGAGTAAAATGTTCATATTTTTAACATTTGTGAAACAACTTGCACGCCCGCCGGATTCCATTCTCTTATATTCATATTTTTCGTCGCCGTCATTCCGTATTTTCAACAGACAAAAACACGTATAAGTGTCGTCACAACAGACAAAAAACACGTATAAGTGTCGTCACAACAGACAAAAAACACGTATTAGTGTCGTCACAACAGACAAAAAATACGTATTAGTGTCGTCACAACAGACAAAAAATACGTATTAGTGTCGTCACAACAGACAGAAAATACGTATAAGTTTCGTACACCAGAAAAATGTGTATAAGTGTCGTCACACGCGTTTTCTTGGACTCCTCGCCGAACAGGAGAACAACAGTGTGCTGGCAATTACAGTGTGTTTAACCAACATTAGGCGTTGTTTAGACCACCATTGAGCAGATCCCATTATACGGCATAGATTGCGCGAGACACGAAACTAAACACACTTGTCTAAACCAATTTGTCTAAATTCGATAATTTACCAAATCTGGTTCGTATTGCTTCTTGTTATTTCGCCGACCGACAGCTTCAAGTTTAGCTCTATAAGTTTGCGGATAAAATTCACCCAGTCTCCGTTAGTTTTCCGTTTCAGTTTACACACTTTTTTTTGACTGGCGTAGACTAATTGTGCCATGGATATGAAAATCTGAAAAATTAATATGCAAAAGCAACGGTCCTAGCATGTGACTCAGTCAAATTTTTATATTTATATTTTTCATTTGAGTTTTTTTTAATGTTTTTATAGTTTAAAAAAATAAAAGATAAATAGTTCCATTTAAATAAACACGCCTGTAAGATAATAAAATAATCTTAATAAAATTCCTGTATTTTAATTATTTATATTACTTGGGTTTTTTTTAGGGGGTGGGTGGCGGAGGGGGGGGGAGGTGGGTGGCGCTACGGGGGATGAACTTGTCGTTTGCTTGGTTCAGTTCTTGGTGTGGGGGAGAAAAAGGAAACCACCAAACTGCATTCGATTAACCAAAAAAAAAAATCATAGTATTTTGCATATCAATAACCCTGAATTTGATCGCATATTAATGCAGAGTGCTGCTATTAAATATCCCAAGGTCAAGATTAAGTTATAGCAAATCTCTGGCTCAGATAATCGTGTCTTTCTAGAATTTCAGCATTGACATGTGTCATAGTTGGGCGCAGTGTCACTTACATCTAGTTAATGTTTGCGTGTGTGTATATGTTTTTTTTTTTATAAAAAAAACATGCCGCGAGATATTGAATACTTCACACAAATATTCTTAATTGAAAGAGATTTGGTAGATTTGATTGTCATTGAAAGTAGAAGCGTGGTAATTGAATGCCGAAGCATATACGCGGTTTCCGGCTTTATGGATCGCTCGCAGATCGCGCTGGATCCCCTGTGTGGGCAGTCTTAGGGCAGGGGGGTGGGAGGTTGGGGCAGCCTATACTCTTTTTTATATATTTTCTTTGCTGAAAAAACAGTAACAATTAACAAATCTTGACTTGTTTTAAGTTAACAAGAAGTAATGTTGTATGACTTTGGGTGAATGCAACAATCTGATTGGTTAATTCACAAGTCAATAATGTATTAATGTTGATCGGAACGAAATACCGACGGATATTATCCATTTTTGGAACAGCTAAAGGTCAACATTTTCTTTGTTGTCAATATGTTCATCATGTAATAAAGTCAACATGATTGATTTGGGGTTTTAATTGTAAATAACGTAATGTCACGGTCAACATCGGAAAATTGTTGACTCGGCAATCGGCCAATCAGGTTACAGCACTTACCCTAGTCATGTACCCTAGTCATGTACCCTAGTCACTTACCCTAGTCATGTAACAATTGCGATTAAGACAACCTTTTACTTTGAAGCATAAAAACATGTTTTTGAGGAACATTCTTCCAGGAATGTAGAGCGTAAACTACATTAAAAGCATAAAAGGTCATATGAATAATTTAGAACAACGCCCTTACTTTGAAGGGAGACAGATTGTTTGTATTTTTCGACTTCGATTTCGTGAATATTGGTGGGACAACTTGATAATAAACAAACAAGAAGAAATAGCTACAAATATTTAAATGCTACAGCACTCTTTTCCATACCACATCTGAAACATCTAAACTCGACTCCATCTAAAACACATCTCGAGCATTTTTATTTTATTTATTTATTTATTTATTTATTTATTTATTTATTTATTTTTTGGGGAGGGGGAGGGAAAGGGGTTCTTTGGGCTAGTGGCAGCAAGGTTGGGCAGAGGTCCGTGTTGGTTTTCTGCAGCAGTCTGGCCAGGTGTTTCGTAGTATGGCGTATAGACTAGTCACAATGGGAGGGAGTGGCTTGGCGATGTCGTAAATAGTTACCCCAAACTGTCGTCATGTCTATCATTTGACAACAAATTAACACCCGAAGCCTCTCATTATTGCTAATATGAAGCCTCCCCCCACACACAAAAAAACCAAGCCCAGATTGCGGCTGACAGTTTTGTTGAGTCTTGTTGTTTAATCACCAGAACATCGCCGTCGTAAACATCGATTCCAAACTTTGTTTCCGCGTGTTTTTGTTTGTTTGTTTATTTTTTTAATATATTGGTGTATAATTCATACATATAAATTACAAATATGCAAATATATATTTGAATAAATAAAATATTCAAAAGGTTATCCTTGAAAACCTTTACTGGGCAGAGATGAACATGTGAGGGTAACTAGGGGCTGCGTAAGACCGGGTGTTGTTCGGATTTATTCAGTGCAAATTTGTCCAGAAAATAAGAATCATTGCAAACGTAACACTTACCTGTTTACGTCCGAAATACAACGGTAGAAGAAAACAAAACCAAAAAAAATAATAATAATAAAAATAAAATGAAATAAAATAATAAATATAGGAAGCTTTAAAAAGTAAGAAATCAAGACTCGAGATACAAAAGAATCAAATTAGCAGTTGTGACTGTTTTGGTGGCCACCCTGTTATTAAGACAAAACACTACACTCAGCCCTGTGATTGTTGTCTGCCGTAAATGGGTTTGTTTTTAACCTTTCACACATTCGGCTTGGCTTATACGGCCCTACGCACGCGGACAGATGCGCGCCATTGAAATGCTCACGCCCAGGTCGTACCTTTAAAAAATGGGAGTCACAATCTGCTCCCTTCAATTAGAGGACATTGCTGGAGGTCTTGTGCAACAATTGTATCGTTTTTATAGATACTAATGGAATTCGTACATTTCCATTACATTCGTGCAACAGTTACATTTTGAAATTTTATTTTAATGTAAGAAGAGCAGTTTTTGGCATGTTGAAAGTCGTATAAAGTTCGTTTACTGCTGACTGAAAGAAAACCAGTTCACATTTCACAATAAAGGGTGCCATTTTTTAAGTTTTCGAGCGATTTGTTTGGCTGCAGTTTATTATTGTAATACTAATGAACCTCTTTTATTTAAAAAAAAACGGCTGGGAATCTGCCTTCTTTCTTGGTTTGTTTCACGAACAAGTCTCCTTTTTTTTCGTGTTCTACGTGTTGCATACGACACATAATTAATGCCTTTGGTATTTCTTTACATATTAGCTACAAAATACCCGCATAATTTAGCACTGTTTAGTAATTTGCCCAGACACATATCAACAGAAACAGACCTTCAAGCTCCTATATTAATAACGTCTACAGTGACCTTTGACTTTCATTTTAATTATGTACGACAGTGCACAAAGACCCAAACTGTAAAATGAATTTTAAATTTAAATCGAGGACATGAATTTTAAAGCAAAGATATTTATATGTTTACAGGTGAGAAACCGTTTAAGTGCGAATATCCCGGATGTGACCGGCGTTTTGCGAATAGCTCAGACCGGAAGAAGCACATGTTTGTGCACACGACGGACAAACCGTACACATGTCGTGTAGACGGCTGCGACAAGACGTACACGCACCCGTCGTCGTTACGTAAGCATATGAAAATGCACGAAAACGTCACGGCGTCAGTGAAGGCAGAAGAAACGTCACCCCCGCCCGTGAAGAAAGAGCTGACGTCATCAAACACAAAGGCACCTGTTAATGAGTCACCAAATAATGTGAACACTTCCCACAATGCCCGGGAACGGAACAGAACTGAGTCTGTCTCAGCCGGAAGTGGCTCAGTCAGCGAGCCGACCTCTAGTCCGATAGGGTTAAGCAGTCCAGGATTAACCAATCACACCACTCCGTCGACCTCTTTGCCGTCACATAACTTGCATACCGGAAGTAACCTCAATCCGTCCGGATTCGGGCTCAATCACTTCGGGAATGGACTAACGTCGAATTCTCAGCACTCGGGAACAGCTGGCAGTAATCTGCGCGAATGGTACGTTTGTCAAAACAGTCAAGCTGCCCCGGGACTGGGCTCGTTCACAAACCCTGGCTATCACATGGCACATGGCCTCGGACAACATGCCGCGTTAAGCCACAGTACCTTGCTGCATTGACCATATTCATTCATAGATAGACTTAAATCATTTCAGAAGTGCTTAGATCTTGCCGTAACCATGGCCATAGACGAAGTGATTGCCAAATTATTAGTCTTCAATTTTATATAAATTTTCGGCTTGTGTGTGTCCCAAATAAATACTTGTCTGAGGAAGGAATAGTGTCGATAAAATGCGGAAAAGCAGTCGAAAGATTTAAGTTATTTTAGCAGCAAATCATTCTAATGTCTTTGTGTCATTGGTTATTATTTATTAAGATGTGTGAATTTTTTTTTTTTTTTTTTTTTTGCCAAATAGACTAGCGCTGATCATGAATCGCTGATCTTGTTTCTCTGTCTATGGTCTCGAAAGGAACCGGTTTTGATTCTTAGGGGACCAGTTTTGGTTCTTAGGGGACCAATTTTGGTTCTTAGGGGACCAGTTTTGGTTGTCAAATCTGTACGGAAATCAGAGAAAACATTGACATTTTTACGCACCCGCAATAAAAACACTTCAAAATTATTAACATTTGAAATCACTGAAGAGCTGGTAAAATAATTATAAAATATAATAAAAATAATAATAATTTATTACTTATTTGTTTAATTTGGTTTCACTCCCCGTCATGATCCTGGAAACCTGTCACAGAACAAACTATTTTATTTATTTATTTCTTGCATCTGGAGTACACAAGTGCTATAACGTGCATCTGTATGTTCATGAATATGTTCATTGATATGTTCATGAATATGTTCATTGATATGTTCATTAAGATGTTCATTGATATGTTCACTGATATGTTATTTAATATATTCATTGGTATGTTCATGAATATGTTCAGTGATATGTCCGTTGATACATTCACCGATATGTTCATTAATATATTCATTGGTATGTTCATGAATATGTTCACTGATATGTCCGTTGATATGTTGATTTATATCTCCGTTGATATGTTTCTTTGTATGTCCGTTGATATGGTCATTGATTTGTTCATTGATATGTTCAATAATAATTCGATCTCAAACTGGAAATACAGAGCTATTATATGTGCTGTAAAACATCGATTTCCCGCCAAGAACTCGAAAGGAAACATGTATTTCGAAAAACTTGATAAGAAAAAAATGGGAAAAAATCGATAACCCGTGTTTACTCCGGGTCTCGTTTGGGGTGGGGGGGGGGAGAAGGGAGGTGGGAGGGTGGGAGAAATCGATAACCCGTGTTTACTCCGGGTTTCGGTTGAGGTGGGGGCGAGAAGGGAGGTGGGAGGGTGAGAGAAATCGAGAGTCGACTGCGTAAAATATTTGTTGTCTCACTTAGCGGTCGCATGGCGTGGATTTCGCGTGAAGTTCAGTTGTCTTGCAACATGAGTTTGTTTTAAAAAGTATTATTATTGTGTAGTTGAGGTTTTTTAAAATGCTTCATTTTGCTTAAGATTATGTTTAAAAAAAAAACAATGCGAATTTGAACCAAAAAAACACTAGTTCACAACCACATGATTATTGATTATTGATGTTTCCACTGACCATCACCAGAGTGTTGTTAATTCTTGTGTTATTCAGTTAGTTTACTCTTTGTGAACATAAAGACAAAATAGGAGATACGATCCGCAAGGGCTGTTTCCTTATTCATCTATAGATCTTAAGCATTTTTTTTTGTGTGTTCAACGTTCAGTGAATTATTAGAGAAGTGTTCAGTTTTATGGCCAGTTTTTTTAATTTAAATATTTCGTTCTTTAATTGTTTATGTGCTGGTTTTCTGTAATGGTCACATGCAGTGTCGTGCATTTAGCCAACCCTCCAGTGAAATGTACTGAAAACCCACAAAGCAAGTAAATTTGTCATGTTTTTTGTAAGAATTCGGCGGTCGATCCGGTCGCTGAGCCGATTGATTGATTTAATTGATTGATTTAAGTCTTACAAAGCTAACCGCCATGGGGGCATCAGCAAACAGCGTGTTTTAATTTTCTAGTTGTTATCTTTTTTATTTATTTTGTATTTTGCATAGACCTTTGCATCGAATTGATACAAGGTCTGCAAGTTGAAACTTCAAAATTTTTCTGAGCCCATCCCCTTCCCATCTCCCATCGACCCATAGGCTGTGCGACAACCAGCCTACAACGGCCCATAGGCTGTGCGACAATCAGTCTACAATGACTCAATAGACTTTGCGACAATCAGTCTACAGTTGGCCAGGACCTTTGGCCCACGCTCCAGATGAATGGTTTTGTCCTTAATTGAACCAAATATGAATTTTTATTCGGTAGTAAATATGGAATTTTCAATTGGCAAAGGTCAATTTTTTTAACAATCAAAGACTTGCATTGAGAAAGACTTATGAAGCAACTGGCCACATGAAACAAGAAATCGAGAGTAACGAAATGGCGGGAGTTTTCAAAATGTTTTCAGTAGCTGCTTATGAATTTGTTTGTTTTGGTAAAAAATATTGTAAATTGTAAATTATTCTTGTGCTTTTTTATGCATTTACAAGAGAGAGTCGAAATTGTAAATAAATATTAATAAAATGCATAGTCTGTGTTATTTTGGCTTATTAGATTAAATCTGAGATAATTAAGCTCCGATAACAAACTCATGAGCGATAACACGGATCTAGGTTTTTTCGTTTGAAAGAATCAAAATGCTGGTCGAATTCATGCCCTCCAGAGTACTTTCATTTTGGCAGTCACACAAATGCCTGAAAAAGAAATTTTCAATCGCATATTAGTTCTGACATATACACTGAAACGGTCGGTCACCTGGCACAGTTGAAAGAAAGTGACAGTGCGCCAGTGCACATCGATGAGAAGTGTGCACTGGATGTTCTAGTTTTTTCACACACTTCGAAGACTCGCCAAATGAGATTAATTAAAAAGTGAATAAAATTTGAAAATTTATAATATTATGCTTTGTCACGCTGTATGAAGAACTGATGCAAAATTATCGAAATGAAACAAATGCTCCTGCAAAAGCCACCAAGCTACATTTATGCCGCAGTAAAGTGCTGCACTAAAAAATGTAAAAGAACACGAAATTTCCGTTTCCGACTATGTTTAAATAGCAATCCCGGAGTGGAAAGGGGGTAAGGGGTGCCTCCATCTATTACCAGCACTGGGCTCTACCGCCGTATTCAAGAAAGTTAACTGCACAGTTAACTCTACACCAGAGCTCTACATATGAGCTGTTGTAGACAAATCACGCTATTTTAGATGGACTTAGACTAAAGACCTTAAATAACTTTAAACCACGTAGTTAATGGCCTTTGCTTGATTAATTAATTAATTTTCGAACCTTGTGTTTGCTTGCGGAACAGTCAAGGAAAGCTGCGAATGTGGGCACAATAAGCAAAGCCACAGTATGCAAGACTGGAAATACAAAGAGTTCCGCGAAGAATGTCACGCAGATGGGTGTAAAACAAGGTGCTGCCTTGCCGGGGTTTGCCGTGGAGGTGTCGCAGAAAGCACGATGGTCAGGACCTAGACAGATACAGGAAGGGCGAGAGGTTTGGCAGGTGAGACAGGCGGTTGACGGAGCGGAGCAAGCCTCGACACGGATCTAATGACAGAACAGGAGCAGGGCAAAAAAGATGGCTGAGCAGAGGGTGCGGAGTTCTTCGCGAGATTTCATCAGCCGTGGGGGAGCGGGGAGTGGAGGGGGGCACACAGTAGAAGAAGATGTCGAAACATTGCTGATCTTGCAACACTTCACTGAAGAAAGTCGGAAAATAGATGCCTCAGCGCAGATAGAGATTTCATGGAGCAAGTTCATGTTCCGTTTTCTTAATGCTAAGCCTCTCTGATGATCTCGTACCTAGACGTTCATGTTCCGTTATCTCAGTGCTAACTGTGTCTAATGATCTCGTACCCGGACGTTCATGCTTTGTTATCTCAACCTGGACCGCTTCACCGGTCCAGTTCATTAGTTAACCTGTTAATAAATAAATAAGTGATCCTTGATTCCCCCCCCCCCCTGATTATCCCCCCTGATCATCCCCCCACCCCCTCCCCTGACTCTCCTCCCCGGCCAGAAAAAGACCCGAACCGTAATATATCTGTTTCCCAATGTGCTTTATACTGAACTGTACAAGTGGTTCCGCTCGGGGGGAGGGGGGGGGGAGGAGGGGGCACCCGCGTACCAACTGGTTTCCATGCGTATCCATGCCTTTTCAAACAACCCCCAAAGGTTGGGTGCTACCCCTGTCTTAACGAAATGTGAAGTGAAATTTGGAAATAATCGCCTTTTCGTGGGAAACTAGGAGCACTGATGGAAAATTCCCCGCCCCTTTTTAACGAAATTGGCGATCCCGCGCGGACCGCGTCTGGCCTCAAGATGACCCCCATTCCTCAGCGTTTTTGGACCCCATTGGTAACACGTATGATGCCAAGTGCCCCCCCCCCCTGGGGTTATAATAGTATAAATAATACCAAAACGACAAAAATAACAGCATTATTAATTAGCAGATCTTGACTTATTTTGAGTCAACATCATATATCATTGAAAACTTGTTGACTCGGGAATCGACTACTTAGACTGCAGCATTTACGTAAGTCGTGTAACACTCGATCAGTCAGATTACAGTATTTACTCAAGTCGTGTAACACTCGATCAGTCAGATTACAGTATTTACTCAAGTCGTGTAACACTCGATCAGTCAGATTACAGTATTTACTCAAGCCGTGTAACACTCGATCAGTCAGATTACAGTATTTACTCAAGCCGTGTAACACTCGATCAGTCAGATTACAGTATTTACTCAAGTCGTGTAACACTCGATCAGTCAGATTACAGTATTTACTCAAGCCGTGTAACACTCGATCAGTCAGATTACAGTATTTACTCAAGCCGTGTAACACTCGATCAGTCAGATTACAGTATTTACTCAAGTCGTGTAACACTCGATCAGTCAGATTACAGTATTTACTCAAGCCGTGTAACACTCGATCAGTCAGATTACAGTATTTACTCAAGTCGTGTAACACTCGATCAGTCAGATTACAGTATTTACTCGTGTAACAATTGTACCTGCTGTTGAGTCGTTGTTACACTTGGAAAAAAAGAAGAAAAAAACCAGTACATCAATCAAGGAATGATAATGGTGATGAATAACACAAAGAAAGGCGCAGTGATGATTGGAAGAGGAAGGAAAAGAAGGAAAAGAAGCAGAAGAAGGAGGAGAAGACCGATTGGCATTTTCTTTGAATAAAGTTTGTTTACATGTCAGTTTTTTTAAATAACTGAATACTCATAATGATAATAATAATAATGGTAAGAGTAATAATTATAATTCTGCCAGTAGTACTACTGATACTAGTAATTATAATAATATAATAATAATACCTACTTAAAGCTCCGCTTGAAAAGAGGGGAAGCTAACCTGGCCGGGAAAAGGTGAAGGGGCCTCAACATGGTATATTACCCCCTTCAATCACTTATAATACATTTGTTCTTTGCAAAAATACTACGGTAAAGATAAGACCAATACGGGCGTGTCCCGATACTAGTTTCAAACCACCGTGCTTCTTCTAAGGTGAGGCAGTGGAAAAAGCACGGTGGTGTGATCTCTGTCTTAACGATACTAATTAGGGCAACAAAGGTTTCGGTGACGACGCCAAGGCGTTGATGTCTGCACGGAGCTGTAGCGCTCTCCAGTGATGACGTCAGAGCGTCTGCACGGAGCTGTAGCGCTCTCCAGTGATGACGTCAGAGCGTCTGCATGGGGTTGTAGCCCTCTCCAGTGATGACGTCAGAGCGTCTGCACGGAGTTGTAGCGCTCTCCATCGATGACGTCAGAGCGTTGGTGCTATCTGCACGGAGATGTAGCACTCTCCAGTGATGACGTCAGAGCGTCTGCATGGAGTTGTAGCACTCTCCAGAGCCTACTGTTTTCGCCACATTGCCTTCCTGTGATCTTTACACATCAAGCCCTAGGAAAATGTAAACAAAAACACGTGTGTCGCCTCCCAAACAATTCACGTAACAACGGGGGTGAGCTGATGTGACTTTGCACTATTTTCTTAACGCCAATAGTCGTACTGGTTTTGCAATTTTCTTAAACAAGCTTCAACGGTGAAAACCAGTAGAAGTCTAACCTTTGAAATAATACAATACAAAAGACGTGAACTTTGCAGACTTCATATTTCCCGTCGCGTTACTTCAAATCAAAAGCTATATAATTTGCTAGACAAAAGGCTCACTGCTGGGTTAAACGTGACATCTCCCTAGCCTTATCACCTCCAGTTTTATTAATTTTACATATTTAAGGATACTGTGTGTCAGAGAAAAGCCCCGAACAGAAACATGACAAATCTGACCACTCTCGCCCGCGGCAAAACACATGTGCAAAAATGCGGTGTCGTTTACCCCCAATTGTTTCAAAAGTGTGTGATTTAGTTCGTTTCATTGGTAATAATTACTGGCTATAACCTGTTAAAAGAATATAAGAAAATACCATTGCCCATACATAGACGATGTAATTCTAGATACATACATATATATATGTCTTATTCTCCATTCTCGCTGTGTGTATATTTTAACTTGTTATCACCAGGTAAAACTCACACCCGAGTTGAAGTCACCACATAAATAAAAGTTGACGTGAATACAATTGATGGCACCCACCTGTTGGACAATTACTTCAGAAAAGTTAAGTTGTTGAAAGAAACAAATAGCAGAGTTAACAAAACTACTTAGTTTTAATGTAGAAATTCATAACGCATTTTTTTCATCATCATCCTCATCATCATCATCATCATCATCATCATCATCATTATCATCATCATTATTATTATTATTATTATTATTATTATTATTATTATTATTATTATTATTATTATTATTATTATTATTAGTTGTAGTAGTAGTAGTATTTTTATTATCTCTGAAGGTCTATATTCCCACCTTGCTTGCGCATGCACGTTATTGAAGGTTCCAAATTAAATGCAACAATTGAACCAGCATTTTAATGCTGAATTGCAATTGGATTCCACGAATAAACGTTGCGCTCCAATCGCCAGCCACTACACCTCGAGCAAGACAAGACAGGTTATTTCAAATGTTTGAAAAGCATCTTTTGTTTACCCGTTAGTGCTTTTATTACAAGCAGAATGATGAATTAAAACCAGACGACGACTTGACCTTATTATTGGAATTCTTCACTTCATAAAATTTAAACAAATATTTTTTCTTGAGTAGATCTTTTATAAAAAAAAGTTACAGATAGCATTAAACTAGACTTTACAGGTGGTGCTGGTGGTGGAGATGGGGGTGAGGGGGGGGGGTATTGTAAAATTGTTCTTCATCAAACCTAACAGAGCGACATCTGTGTGTATGAGAAAACAACAGGACTCGTCAGCGTTGATGGAACCGCATGTGACGTGAGGAACAGTGGAACACAGTAGGGGTATAACAAAAAAGAAAAAGTACCCAAGTGCTGGCTTTACACACGCATCGTTAGCTAGCAATGAGCCGAGAATGATCGCAGTTGTATGTTTCGTATTCAAATAACTACAAATAAAGACTCCATTTTTCCGACTCACCGGCTTCAATGCGCATTGGACACATTTCACATGTGCAGTGAAATCGAGGTGATTTTTCTCCCATGCAATTAAAGGGCATGCGCTCCTGTCTAATTGATCTTATTTAAATATGCATAAAATTAATGAATCTGTCGGTTAAATGTAGCTATGATGTACAGTTTGATGACCTGCTCGCCTGCCAGCGATGCTTATTTGAGCGGGAATATACACCGTTGAGTACCTCATTGAAATATATTCAAAATGCAATTCAAACGTGGTTTTCTTTATTTTACCCTCAAATAATTTTGAAATCAGCGTCAGCATTGTCAACAGGGAGCGCTGGAAATCTCTCAATGTGACACTTGTCAGTTTCAAAAAGAGACATTTAACGTCTATAAATTGCACAATGAAATTTTGAAAACATTTAGATATTCCAGATTGAAAGATTGATATTGTTTTTAATTTTATTTTAACAATGGATTTTCTATGTGTAGAAGTTGGCGGGCTTTTAAAGCATATTGATGGCAGATTGACGGTGTTCCTTGTTGATACAGCAACTGATATAACGACCCATACAGCTACTCATACAGCAACTCATACAGCGACACATACAGCGACCCATACAGCGACTCATACAGCGACCCATACAGCGACTCATATAGCGACCCATACAGCTACTCATACAGCAACTCATACAGCGACGCATACAGCGACCCATACAGCGACTCATACAGCAAACCATACAGCGGCTCATATAGCGACCCATACAGCTACTCATACAGCGACCCATACAGCGACTCATACAGCGACACATACAGCGCCCCATACAGCGACTCATACAGCGACCCATACAGCGACTCATAAAGCGACTCATAGAGCGACCCATACTCCGACAGTTCGTCTGAATGCCAATCCGGGACAACGCGCCCAGTGCGATATTTGGTCGGAGTTTTTTTTATGTGATCTGGTCAAATTGCCTTTTTATATGATCTGTCAGATTATACATTGCAATACACAATCGAATAATATTTTTTTCATTTCTATGTAAAAATGTTAACAACCTGCGGACGCTCAGAAAAAATGTATGTTGCTATTGATTTTAACAACATTATTTAACAAAATAATCAACACCCACACAACTGCTTTTTTTCGCACACCAGCGAGCAATTTGCATCATGCGAGCTTAGCGTAAATTGGTGCGGTCTTTTATTATTATCGAGATTTAGTTTGTAAAGAATCAAGAAGTTTTGCTTTATGCAAGAGACACGATTTCGTCTTGTGTAGTTATTCCGATTAATTTACAAGCAATAGAATGTAAACTTAAAATGCGGCATTCAGATGCGAAATTTATGCTCCTTCTTATTAAAGAAACCAAAAAAAAAAAAAAATGCCAAAAAGTTTATAAATACAACCTTGACTTTTTGTACGAATAAAAGCACTTGTTTATATTAATAGAAAAAAGGAAATATTCTAATCAATTCTATTAAATACGAATTAAGTTTGAGTTTCATATCGCGATAAGACTGAACTTTAAACCCACAAACATGTATCACATTAAAGTAATATCAATAAACATGAAATGTGACGTTTTAATGAGTTCATAGCAAAAAAAAGTGTTAGCGTAATAACAGGCTAGCGCCAACACCACCGAAACAATCTCGCCACCCCCACCCCCACCCCCCCCCAAAAAAAAAAAATGCATAAAAATGTGCCAGTTTCCTTCAAATCATTTTCTTTCAGTTCAAAACGTAATTGCTACGCTTGCTTTCACGGGCAAGTTTGACGCGGATATTGTAGCTCATTCCGCTGCAAGTAACAAACAATCTAGGGCTTGAAGTTGCAGCACGGTCTATTCAAATTTTCAAGACTGTATATAGAAAAAAAACTGCGATAAATACAAAACACTATAATTCTTAAAAAGCTCACACACCCGAGAAGACATTAAAGCGGTGATTTTTCTTAGCTACCCTTACACGAATGACAGCACCCAAGAGCCCCCCACTGATCCAATTTGTGTGCAATAGATAGAATGTTTCGTTCACCCCCGGGGGTTTAACAGACCCACAAGTTCATCCGTCCCCCCAGCCCCTTACCAATACCCTTTTGAATGCTGCCCAGCCTTTGCAACATTTGAACCCCCCAACCTTTAGTACTAACAAACAGTTCAAGCCCCTGGTTTTTCTCCATCTGTGAATAGCAGCAGTTATGAAAGAACTGAGTGGGTAAGTTCATACATCCCTCAGCGTCGGGGTCAACAATATACACTGCATTATATCAAATTTATAGAGTGTATTTTGTAGTTTTAGGCCCTATAATTAGAACATAAGGAGGTCGTATTCGATTTGACCTCAGTGAAACAGACCAGCGGGGGTATCCATGGGTTGCGCACCGTATCTCTGCTCGCTAGTTCTAAGGTTATGAAGCACATATCATAGTTGTGTGTTTATTCGTTCTATTTTTGCTTCTTTCAAAACCAAGTGCATTAAAAGAAAATGTATGTTAGCTATTATTTTAAATGATCTTGCTTTATTCAAAATCTAATGCATGGGAAGAATTTGATATTTTTTAAACCAGTTATATGGTTAGAATTATAAAATGAACTTTGTTTTTAAATAATATACAGAGAGCAACGCTATAATTAAAACGTCGTGACACGAGATACGGGGAAAATGGGCATATAAATAAAGAAATTGCCACCAAGAATTAAGCGTTCTACGCGCAGGCCTACAGCTTTATGCGGGTCAGCCTGTATTGGTTCTCAATCTCTCCCCCTCCCCCTTATTTTTTTAATGATTAAATAGAGTGCACAAGTTTAATAAAACACCATCACACAACAACGCGGTTTTGGAAGGAAGTCACACTCCCTTTGTGTGGATAACAAATTGGTGGGCGGAGTGGTTGCCTCATTCTTTAAAAGTTTAGGGCGCAACCCATTAGGGTCAAGAAAGAAAGTGCCAGCCCGAGAAGGAGAGAGCGGGCTATGTCCTGCCGCGATGTCCGGACGTCATTTGCCATCCCTGACACTTGATAAACTCCGCCTCCTGACAGTTGAAATGACGCTTGTGTGTGAAAAAAATCAGGGTATTGAAATCACCACTCACTATTACAGACTTGAATTGCTTTAGGTTCATTTTCCTTGCAAGAGTTCTAAGCGCGAGGGATAAAACTGAATGTTCCACACATGCATTTCATGCCCTTTCTTGCCAAAGTCCTTTTTTTTTGGACCGAGAATATGATGATATCTGGCCATTACTAAATCATGTGTATCTCGAGTGACCTTGTCTGTGACACTACAAAATGGCGGCCACTGTGATGAATGGCTGCACGAGTTTGACGATCGCTGGCAAGCACTATGAAGTGCCTCTCAAATGATGGAGAATTATGAAACGTTACAGGGGCAGGTGTCACACTCCTAACAAAACGTTCAGGGCAAACGTAAAGGAAACCTGCAAGGAGTAATTTCTTATATATATTTTTTTCGGTGCAATAGATGTGTCTCTTTTTGACACATTTTTTTTCATTTATAAAAATGCTTAAATTTGGACTATTTTTATGGTTATAATCTGGCGTTGTTTACTATTTCGCATCTGGGTCAACGAATATGCATTCATTCTGCAAAAGCCGTGGCTTATGACGCAGAATCACATCAGTGTGCTGATTGGATGCTGTACTTGATACGTCAAACATCAGTGTGCTGCTTCAATGTTATACTTGACACATAAAACATCGGTGTGCTGCTTGAATGCTATATTGAAGACTGTACTTGATACATCAAACATCAGTGTGCTGCTTTAATGCTGTAGTTGACACATAAAACATCAGTGTGCTGCTTGGATACTTTTCTTGACGTATCAAACATCAGCGTGCTGCTTGGTTACTCTACTTAATACATTAAGCATTTTACAGCTTTATGCACCAAATATAAAACCCTAATTAATTATAATTAAATTGATTTTTGTGTTTGGTTCTATATTTTGTTTCTAGAATATAGACTGAATGTTCTCAGGCCGATTGATTTTTGTTGTTTCACAGACTGGGTTATGATAATATCAAACTGCTCATTTTATACTCTGTGATTTAATTATACTAGTGCAAGAAATAATGCTACATGTTATGATTACATACAGTGCTATTGGCTATGATTAACTACATGTTTTGATTAACTATAATGCTATATGCTGCTGTGATTAACTCCCATGCTAGATGCTGTGATCAACTTCCGTGCTAGATGCTGTGATTAACTTCCATGCTATATGTTTATCCGGGATATTTTCCAACCGCCGTGTAGCAATCAGATTTGCCCATCTGCTGACACTGACGATGCTAGCTTTGTATGATCTGCCAAGCTTCAGCTTCACAGCAGAGGAATCTCATCTCTGCGCAGAATGATGCTTGATATAATCTAGATGCTCTATACCTGACACTTTGTATGATCTGCCAAGCTTCAGCTTCACAGCAGAGGAATCTCATCTCTGCGCAGAATGATGCTTGATATAATCTAGATGCTCTATACCTGACACTTTGTATGATCTGCCAAGCTTCAGCTTCACAGCAGAGGAATCTCATCTCTGCGCAGAATGATGCTTGATATAATCTAGATGCTCTATACCTGACACTTTGTATGATCTGCCAAGCTTCAGCTTCACAGCAGAGGAATCTCATCTCTGCGCAGAATGATGCTTGATATAATCTAGATGCTCTATACCTGACACTTTGTATGATCTGCCAAGCTTCAGCTTCACAGCAGAGGAATCTCATCTTTGCGCAGAATCAAGCTTGATATAATCTAGATGCTCTATACCTGACACTTTGTATGATCTGCCAAGCTTCAGCTTCACAGCAGAGGAATCTCATCTCTGCGCAGAATGATGCTTGATGTAATCTAGATGCTCCACACGTCAAGATTTTTCCTGATCACACGTAAACTGCCCTGGCAGAGGTCCGGAGAGTTATTCCCTTTCATATGAAGCTTTCAGCGCTGAACTTTTTAGAATTTCATTGGTCTCCAGAATCATTCATGGGGGAATGTGGGATGTTATACGCTTTTTGTTCAGGCCGCCACAAATCTGCCACTCAGAGACCTTTAAGTGTAGTCCCTTTGCCTGGTACGAAGAATTGAGAGCTGCGTATGTTAATTTTAACCAACCTAAGCTAATCAAAGAAGGAGTTTAAACACGGTCCACTGTGCTGTGTCCACTTTCCTATTTGGTCTATTTCCTGACAGTTGCTAATATAAAGAATTAAAAGTTCATCAATGGGCTTTATTTCTGGCTTAAAACTAGTAAAAAAAAGTAAAATACCAAAATAATGCTGTCGTTGATTTCTTGTAAACCGCAGTCTTATAAAAAAAGCGCCTTATATTTTTACCAAACGCTGTACTTCCACATCGTTTGCTATTAATAAGAATGAAAATAACAATAAAGGCCAATATTTGAAATTGATAGATACGGTCGATATCGAAATCGATTGAAATAAATAAAGGCATCATCACAATTTAAAAACAGCACTTATTTACCTTATTTCTATTCTTCTCACATATTTCAAGAACAATTAGATGCAAATTTTACATAAAACGATAAATTGAAAAGAAATGCACATAAAAATCTATTCTAATTAAGTTTGGCTTCGCCAGCTTTTACAATTTATAAGAATGCCAATTCAGTCTTATTAGGAATCGATAAATCCAGTTATTAATGCACATCTACCTCGTTATAATTTATAAAACTGTATTTTGTTTTAATTTGAATTCTTTTTTCTGACAAATCTCAAAATCAATCAGGTATATCTTTATTTCTATTCTTCTCACAAATCTCAATAACAGTTAGATACCAATTTTACATAAAACGATAAATTGAAAAGAAATGCACATAAAAATTTATTCTAATTAAGTTTGGCTTCGCCAACTTTTACAATTTATAAGAATGCCAATTCAATCTTATTAGGAATCTATAAATCCAGTTATTAATTCACATCCACCTCATGATAATTTATAAAACTGTATTTTGTTTTACTTTGAATTCTTTTTTCTGACAAATCTCAAAAACACTCAGGTATAAACTTGACACTTATTTCTTCATATAAAGTGACACACTGGCGACAACTGCTGAATCTTTTATATTAAACGTGTCCCTGGCTTTTATCTGAAATTTTCACTTGTTGTCTGTCGTGGGAAGTTCTCGTATACCATCGTTCTCAGGAACACCTGCAAAATACCGACATGAATATTTCTAATTTATTTGCCCCATTCCTTGTTCAGAATTTAACAAATTGCATTGTTTAATCTTGTACATTTACCTGTCAATGTCTTAAAATATGTTCAAAGGTATGCAAAATTGGCTCTTCGACTTTGATCTTCCTTTGCAATCCTATCATTTATTTATTTTTTTGCCTTAAGATTTTAAACATTTACCTAGCTTGAGCAGTTCTTCTTCATGCGGCAGAACTCCGGTAGCGTCCCAGCTAAACTTCGCGAGAACATCGCTGATCTTCACCCTGCCGGACCCTTTCAGTTTACGCTGCCAATATCCAGCTTCTGTTTTATCGACCCAATCCACCACAATGTTATTAGCCGAAGTTGCTTTTGTCACTATAGCAATCCATGGAACCTTTTTATACGCATCCACAGCGCTTTGTGGTATGCGAACGAGAATTGCATCGTCTTTCCTCACTTTATATGGTGCTGCTACCAGATCTGAAACATATATCAAAATACTTTTAGTACTTTACAGTGCATACATAGTCTGTATGCTATAGTTTTTGGATAGATAAATAATTTACAGTTTCCACATTTTCCACATATTTGTTTACTCTACATATGGATTTCATTGCTAACAGAAGCTTAATAGCAAAGAAAACCTGAATATATTACCTGCACATTCTTTGTTTTTTTGGGGGTAGATTTAAAGACATATTCGTCATCGCTGTGTCCAAGCGATTCTAGAAACTCATCACCTACATTGAGGCGAGAAAATTAACTCATTCAAATCAAGTATGAGTAGTAAACTTCACAGAATTAAACTTTAGAAAATGTTTGGTCTGAAACCGCAAAAATTGTACACAAATTGTTCAAGCTTCTTTACTTTTCCAAACATATAAACTTCCAATAAACAAATAATGAAAGATATAATTAAAATAATAATTTTTGAATGTACCTGGTGACAGAGGAAGGGTCTCTTCAATAGCGTTCTCGTCCTCAACCTTGTCACTAGCTTCTGCAACACAAGCATAGTTTCTGAACGATTTTTCAAATCTTATATATAGCTACCATGTTGTATATACCATCATTGCCAATTCCTTGGAAGGTAACAACTTCTCCAAAATATTAAGGCGTGTAAATTTTCATGTCAACAATTCATAATCAATCAAGCCTCCTATTGATAACATTACTGTAATTTAACCTTTCAAGTTGTCGTTTACAGCTTCTGTGTGTCTCCTTTCCGACTGCTCAGCTCTAGTCGAAGTGCAGGATTTCTTTTTCTTTTTAGACCCCACGTCACCTTCTGCTCTTGCTACAACAAACATTAGTATTTACAAAGTGCAATTACTCTATTAAACGTTAAAAAATTTTAAATTACACATCTCGAAGACTTTAATCAAAATCTATAGTGATAGCACCCTATTTTAGCAAAACAGTACAGCAATCATCTTTTAGATCAGTCTAGTCTTAAAGACAAACTGGTGAGTTTGGTGGGAGGGCTACCCTTGCGTTTGCCGGAAGCCTTGCTGCATTTCGATTCAGACACTGTCTCGGGGTTGCTTTCCTGGATTGTATCTGAAAATATTTGAAAATTTGTTAATCAATCCGATTGTTTCCTACACAAATTGTTATTATTTTTAATGGCAAGAAATGATAAACTAAAATTATTAAAAACCCTTTTGTAGCTCTTTTTGTAATGCACAACAAAACAGTATTTTTACCTGAGACTTTAAGCGGGGAGGGTTGAGGCGCAACTGTGTTCCTGCGGTCTATTACTGCTTTGATCAGTTCTAGAAATAAAAAAAACTTAAAACGTATTCAAATGTAACAAAGTCAGTCAAATGTTTTGTACGTTTCCTTTAAAACCATAAAATTCTACTCTGCATCTTCCAGTTTTGTGGATGAATGTTAAAATACTAATTTAATAGAAAAGCATACCAGCCATTCCTGTCTTAAATTCTTCAGTAGACAATCTGACACCTAAAACCTCTACGACACTTGAGGCCATAACCTTCGCTTTCTGTGATGCAACGATTGTGTCCGAAATTTCGAGCTTGATTGGACACTCCTAAATTAAGCAAATTAAAGCAAATGTTATCATTTTAGAGCGAATTTTTCTTTTTCAAAACTCAATACGCCTGAGCCTAATACCGCTTGTGCAACTGAAGCAATTATTTTTTACCTTTTCTACTACCACATTCGAAATTTCCAGCTTGATAGAGCACTTCTAAATTTAAAAAACCTGCATTAATTTAACATTTTAGAACGACTTTCTTATCAATTCTTCTGGGAAGTCACTTAATAGTATACTTGCCTCCTTCTGCCCACGTCCTTTTGTTGTTACTTTCCTTAGCACTGTTTTATCCCAGCCGGACTCTCGAAAGACTTTCAGAGCGTGAGTTTTGTCTTCTAAAGACATTTTACGGACTGGGTTGAACGTTGAACTTTTAAATTTTCCTTTCTTGAATTCTTCCTTTATGCTGTCATAAAGGTCATCAGGAAAGCGTGCAACATGCAGATGTGGTTGCAGCTTTTGTTTGTCACTTCTCTGTATGAACAGGCAATATTACACATGTTGCCGCAAATTGCTATTGACTGTGACTTAACTAATCTGTTATTTGTTTTATTTAGTTATTTAATTTTATTTAAATACCTTGCAAAATTTTTCATAAATACCCTGACTTAACTTATTTTTAAAACAAAAAATCCTAAGAAATTACCTCTGTAGCGTTAACCAGCTTGTAACAAGTTTCTAAGGCCTCTTCTCCGTCCCCCAAACCTTTCAGGATGTTTCTCAGACTGTCTACTATTTCAAAATCAGTCATCTCCAAAGATCTTTGTGAATTTACATTTGATCGGTATCCAAGACTAAGTGCGTCGACTTGAGACAAATCCTTATAAACAATAACAGGCACCTTTCCAAACCATCCGGGGAAATGGAATTGTCTAATTTGTTGCATTGCTATGTATCGGTGGTGTCCGTCAATTACTTCATACGTATCATTTTCTGTCTTAATCACAGTTAAGAGCGATGACAACTTTCCGTTGCCATTGGACAACAGGCGCTTCTTGAGGTGAAGTACATGCTGTGGGTGTACAGGTCGAACACTCTTCGAAGGGCTCGGCGGCTGCAGCTTTTCAAAATCCATCTCTGTTGTCGTTAAATACTTTTCCATGAGGGATTCTGAGGGATCGCTTTGCTCTTCTGCCTCGGGAGCGGGTTTGCTAACGATAGCGTTAGTTATATCGCTGGTTATATCGTCTAAAGGCATTCTGTTTGTACCTGAAACAAACATTATTTGCTCGCTGAAACTGCAAACTATTGAATCAAAATCATCCTTGGAATAGATCTTTCTAATCATTCTGACCCAGATAGTGATTTATTTAAATCAGATTGGTATGGAATAATCTTACTAGTATATACTTCAAAGAAATTGCAACCCGGGACTGATTATATAAATGGTTAATTGAACAAGAAAAAGTCACTGTTTGCGATTTTTTTTTCAGTTTCGGCCGAAAAACAGATACATATTAGATTTAGTCGCTTTCGATTTAAATAAATCACATTTATTTTGAAATGAATTATAATCTAATGCCAATACAAGAGCCTTGATTTATTTAAATCACATCTTTGCCATTGCTAAATTGATTTGGACTCATTTCTGTCATTAAACTGCTGCTAAAAATTACTACTTTTAATATGGGCTAGGTTTCTTTTGCTTTTCTTCTTTAAACAATTATCACAGACACTAATCTTTTAAATCACACGCAGTGAAATCCAATCCTGATTACTGAGAGGATTAGTAGCATCGAGAGCGAAGACAGAGACAAAAGGGAGAGCGCAGAGAGAGAGAGGAGAGAGACAGACAGAGACTGAGAGAGAGAGAAAGAGAGAGAGAGGGGAGGGAAGGAGGGAGGGAGAGAGACTGATTAAACTGAAGCACGAATACTGCATACCAATTTTGTTTTAAGGAATTTGCCAAAAAATACCACAAAAATGCCTTAAATTTTTAAAGGGCTTATAGAAATGACAGAGAGTAAATTTTATTGTGCGATTGGATTATGTGACGTCTAATTAAAATGAATAACCAGCATGAAAATCGGCCGTTATTCTGAGAGAAAAAATCCTTACAGCCCAAAGCTCATACTGAGCGGTAAAATTTATAAGTATCTTTGATTCCATCATAATATGCGATGGATTTTAATTATCTGTAGCTCGATTCCTGTTATAATGTTTGTATAACTTATAGAAGATATGTATTCAAGAGATCAATGTAGATCTCAATAATTTATATTTTGCTATCAATAATTCAATTTTAGATGGCAAAAATTTATTTTTGAAATAAAAAAATCAAATTTACAAACTTAAAAATCCTTAAAGGAGACACACATTTACATAAAACTTAACGAGTCTTCAATTAAATTTTGGAGACGAAAACTTGCACTATTGAGATAAATAATAACAACACAATTTTTGATCTCAAGAATTGCTTCTTTTTTGTACAGTAAAAATTTTAAAGAAAGATTCTGTATGCAAGAACCAGTCATTATTAATTAACAGATGTGTGCTTCTGAATTTTTTATTTTAAAAAATAGAATGATATTTGATATCAAAAATCAATTTTTGAGATCAAAAATCATTTGCAGATTTCAAAATACAAATTAAAAAAGTACCATTCTGAAATAATAATATCTGAAATATATTCTTGATATCAATAAAAGGAAAATGAATTATTGAGCTCAGAATTGATATTTTGCTCTGAAATATTCCATTTTTGCTATCAAGAATTGAATTTTTGAACTTAAAATATCAATTTTAGATATCATTAAAACATTTTTGATATCAATAAATATTTCTTGATATCTCTAAACATTTACTGATATTAAAAATTATTTAAATGCATTTAGAGATATCAAAAATACAATTACAGATAGCAAAAATTAATTCTTGATATCAAAATATGGATTTCTTGAGATCAAAAATTAATTTTTGATATCAAAAAGTCAATTTTTAGATCAAAAATTAATTCTTGATTTCAATAATTCTCCAATAAATGTGAAAATGGTATTCCATATATGACAGCCCATACTGTATTCCCTGAACATCAAAATACATCAAAAAGTATCAAAATGGCTGCCAGTTTTAATTGACAGCCGAAAACTGTATATGAACGCTGGACTCAAAAGCTGTATGTAAACGCTGGAAGCAAAAGCTGTATTTGAACGCTGGACGCATAAGATATATTTGAAAGCTGGACGCGAAAGCTGTAGATGAATGCTGAAAGCAAAAGCTGCTTGTGAAAGCTGGACGCGAAAGCTGTATGTAAATGCTGGATTCAAAAACTATGTGAACGCTGGACGCAGAAGCCGCACGTGAACGCTGGACGCAAAAGCGACTATGTCTGCTACCAATCATCGGCACATTACTTACAAACAAAGTGGAATGAACGATACGTTTTGTGAATGCTTTAATGTTGACATAAGCAGTCCTTGTATGCAGGACAACACTGGAAAGAACCTATAAACCATGGAAACAACATAAACACGTTGGACTACTGAAGACAAGATCTTGAGTTATTCGTAAACGTTGTTAAGCCAGATCATTTGCATATCCAGTGTGAACAGAAGCTACATATTAGACCAGTACAAGCGTCGCATACAAAGTGACGCTTTTGGTCTACATTTTGCCTGAATAGCTTCAACCCTTGCCTCAGTGCTTTCTAAGATTATATCAAAAGTCGTACCTTTGTCATCTCCTGCCTTTTTCAACTACTATCTTTGTCATCTCCTACCTTTGTCAACTCCTACCTTTGTCATCCCGTACCTTTGTCAACTCCTATCTTTGTCAACTCTAGCTTTGTCATCTCGTACCTTTCTTATGACGTATCTTTGTCAACTTCTGCCTTTTTCATCTCCTACCTTTGTGAAACCCACCTTTATCATATCGTACCTTTGTCAACTCCTACCTTTGTCAATTTGTAAACTCGTACCGGTTTGTGACTTGTACTTTGTGAAAGTCAAGTCACACCTGTGGCAACTCAAGAGTATTTATATTTCTTTTTATGTACAACAAAAGCAAAAAAGAGCAGAGAATGCAATCTACAGGACGATCGACCCACTGAATTCCACACCTGTGCAGAATCCCACACCTTCACTGAATCCCACGCCTTCACTGAATCCCACGCCTTCACTAAATTCCACACCTGCACTGAAACCCACACCTGCACTGAATCCCACACCTTCACTGAATCCTACGCCTTCACTGAATCCCACGCATTCCCTGAATCCCACACCTGCACTGAATCCCACGCCTTCACTGAATCCCACGCGTTCACTGAATCCCACACCTGCACTGAATTCCACGCCTTCGCTGAATCCCACACCTGCACTGAATCCCACGCCTTCACTTAATGCCACGCCTTCACTGAATCCCACACCTGCACTGAATCCCACGCCTTCACTGAATCCCACGCCTTCGCTGACTCCCACGCCTTTACTGAATCCCACACCTTCACTGAATCCCACGCCTTCACTGAATCCCACGCCTTCACTGAATCCCACGCGTTCACTGAATCCCACACATGCACTGAATCCCACGCCTTCACTTAATGCCACGCCTTCACTGAATCCCACACCTGCACTGAATCCCACGCCTTCACTGAATCCCACGCCTTTGCTGAATCCCACGCCTTTACTGAATCCCACACCTTCACTGAATCCCACGCTTTCACTGAATCCCACGCCTTCACTTAATGCCACGCCTTCACTGAATCCCACACCTGCACTGAATCCCACGCCTTCACTGAATCCCACGCTTTCACTGAATCCCACACCTGCACTGAATCCCACGCCTTCACTGAATCCCACGCTTTCACTGAATCTCACACCTGCACTGAATCCCACGCGTTAACTGAATCCCACAACTGCACTGAATCCCACGCCTTCACTTAATCCCACGCTTTCACTGAATCCCACACCTGCACTGAATCCCACGCCTTCACTGAATCCCACGCTTTCACTGAATCCCACACCTGCACTGAATCCCACGCGTTCACTGAATCCTACACCTGCACTGACTCCCACGCCTTTACTGAATCCCACACCTTCACTGAATCCCACGCCTTCACTGAATCCCACGCCTTCACTGAATCCCACGCCTTCGGTGAATCCCACACCTGCTCTGAATCCCACGCCTTCACTTAATGCCACGCCTTCACTGAATCCCACACCTGCACTGAATCCCACGCCTTCACTGAATCCCACGCATTTGCTGAATCCCACGCCTTTACTGAATCCCACACCTTCACTGAATCCCACGCTTTCACTGAATCCCACGCCTTCACTTAATACCACGCCTTCACTGAATCCCACACCTGCACTGAATCCCACGCCTTCACTGAATCCCACGCTTTCACTGAATCCCACACCTGCACTGAATCCCACGCCTTCACTGAATCCCACGCTTTCACTGAATCCCACACCTGCACTGAATCCCACGCTTTCACTGAATCCCACACCTGCACTGAATCCCACTCCTTCACTTAATCCCACGCCTGCACTGAATCCCACATCTTAACTGAACCCCACAGTCACTGAATCCCACACCTTGCACAAAAACCAAGGTTCGAAATTTCAAGAGCTTTCAAAGGCCAATTGATATTAAAGGTTGGAAGTCCACACTTGGATCTATGTGGATTATAACTAACTAAGAGGTACCTACGTATAATCGGTTAGATTTTAAGGACAACCTGAATTGCGTGTATACAAAAATGCCTGTATTTCAGAATGAAATGACGATGAAAAATAAGTGAAAAAAAAATTTTTGTGGCGACCGAGGGTAATTTCTGAAGATAAATTACAGTTTACCTCTGTTCCAGTTCCGACAAAATACTCAAAAGCAAATACTCAAAATACTCAAAAACAAA